>JALJCO010004788.1:0-72107 GCA_023101725.1 Atherinomorus stipes
AGAGGTGTAGCAATTCTGATTAATAGCAGGTTAAAATTTGACATTGATGATGTAATCAGAGATGCAGAAGGCAGATTTATAATGATCACATTAACTGTTCAGTATCTTAAGGTATGCATTGCAAATATATATGGACCAAACGTAGATGATCAAGTATTCTTTGACTCATTTTTCTCTGCTTTGCATAACTACTCTGATAGGGCGGTATTATTGGGCGGAGACTTCAACATGGTATGTGATCCAGGTATGGACAGGCTCAGTACAGCAGGACATAACAAAATATGGCATTCATCAGATATCGTTAAGCAGTACATGAAGGATTTCGGCCTTTGTGATGCATGGCGATCTCATCACCCCACCACGAGACAATATACCTTCTTCTCCTCAGTTCACCATTCCTACTCTAGATTATGATTCTTCTAACCAGCAGCTCACTGATGAGTGAAATCTCAGAAATAGAAATCCATCCAATAACCATCAGTGATCACGCACCAGTATCATTAACTCTGAGAAATAAAACTATTAAACCAACAACTAGGAGTTGGAGATTTAATACATCATTACTGAAAGATCCTGAGTTTATCAGCTATTTTAAAAGAGAATGGTCCATTTATTTAGAGAATAACGATGTACCAGAAACTCCAGCATGTGTCCTTTGGGAAGCAGGTAAAGCAGTAATGCGAGGAAAAATAATTTCCTTCTCTTCCCATAAAAAAAAAAAAAAAGGAAGCTGCAAGAATCTCAGAATTAGAAGTTAGAATTAAATCACTAGAAGACGCCTACCAGGTCTCCCGGAGGAACACATGCTGAATGATATAAGGAAATTCAAGCTCGAGTTAAAAACAAAATAATAGATCAAACACAATCTTAGTTCAAAGACTTCGTTTAGAAAACTTCGACCATGGTAACAAGTCTGGCAAGCTTCTAGCTAATCAGTTAAAAATAATAAGGAAAAAGCAACAATCTCCTCCGTTAAAGACTCAGAAGGAAGTATCAGCCATGATCCTGATCAGATAAATAACATTTTTAGAAACTTCTACAGAACACTATATAAATCACAAATAAACCCCACAGATGATGATATTAATTAATTTCTCAATAGTATCATTCTTCCAAAACTACAACAGGAAAATATTACGGTTTTAGATTCACCTCTCAATAAGTGAATTACATGACGCTCTGCAACATATGCCCAATAATAAAGCCCCAGGCCCAGATGGATATCCGGTCGAATTTTACAAAGAGTTCTGGACAATTCTGGCTCCCACTTTTATAAAATGATACTAGAAATAAAAGAGAGGCAGAAAATACCACCAAATATGAATTCAGCAAATATCACCGTATTATTAAAACCAGGTAAAGACCCGACACTTCCAGCTAGTTATAAGCCAATCTCAATAATAAATGTAGATCTTAAGATAATCAATAAAGCACTCACCTAAAAGGATAGAAAAAATAACTCCTCTGATAATACATCCTGATCAAACTGGTTTTTATTAAGGGTTGACATTTCTTCTACTAACACACGCAGGCTGATTAATCTAATAGACTATGCTACCATTCATAATCTGGAATCCACTATCATCTCGTTGGATGCAGAAAAAGCCTTCGATCGTGTTAACTGGAAATTCCTGTTTGCATTGTTAAATAAATTTGGTTTTTGGTCCTTATTTCATAGACTGGATAAAAATATTTTATAATAACCCTAATGCATGTGTGAGGACCAATGACCAAACTTCTCCAAGTTTCTGTTTACAGCGAGGCACCAGGCAGGGCTGCCCGCTCTCCCCTTCACATTTTTGCCATTTTCATTGTTCCACCTTGCCCCCGCTATAAGACAGGACAGAGATATTAAAGGGATCCCCGGCAAAAATCTAGAACATAAAATAAGTCTTTGTGCACTTGACGTACTGCTTTTCCTCCAGAACTCATCATTATCTCTCTCCCAGACAATCACATTGATCAATAAATTTTCAATGATATCTCAGTACTCTATTAACTGGACCAAGACTACAGCTTTATCTGTTAATTGTACTTTACATAAAAACATCCCTAACACCACAATACAGTCTGGTAATATCAGATATTTAGGAATAAATATTTCTTCCACAACTTTCAGAGTTAATAAAGTTAAATTATGTCCAGCTATTAAAGTCAATAGAGGAAGATCTCACGCGATGGAAGCACTTACCCATATCACTCATGGGGAGAGTTGCTACCATCAAAATGATGGTTCTACCGAAAATTAACTACTTGTTCTCAATGATACCCACCAAACCTTCCCTCCAGTTGGTTTAAGTCACTGGACTCTCACATTTCCAAATTTCTTTGGAAAAACAAGCCATCACGTATCAGTTTAAAAGTACCTTACTGCAGGTAAAAGCCCGGGGAGGGGTTAGACTCAAACCCAATTTCAATTTTATTATTTCCTAGCAAAATAAGCTACAATTTATTTCCAAATGGCTGGAAACCTACCCATCTAGATGAACCGTGGCTAGACACAGAACAACCATTATGTGAGGATCTGGTTGTCTCTGATTTGCCGTTCATCAGTTCAGCAGTCAGATCTCATAAATGCTTTAAAAGTATCAACATCTGCTCTACTCTGAAAGCATGGTGGGAATTCCTGAAGTTAACCGAGTCTTCTATTATTCCATGTAAACTCACACCCATCTGGAATAACCTGGATATTTTATAAACAAGAAAAATGATTAATTTTGTGCATTGGAAGGATAAAGGAGTAAAACAATTACAACATATCATTGAAAATGGAAAATTCCTGTCATTTAATACACTTACCTTTACAATACGGGATCAGTAGTACTAAATTCTTAGAATACCATCAACTTAAATCTATATTAAGCAAAAAATATACCTCTAACCAACTGATCCTGCAGACTCCGGTCAGGGTAGCAGAATTCTGAATCTCTATCCCCAAACTACTGTCGAAAATATATAGATTATTATTAAAACTGGATGATTCAGTTTCCCTTCCAACTTCGAAGTGGGAGGCTGACTTGTCCAGAACCCTTAACCAAAACACATGGACACAGATATGTTTAAACACGTTCCTAATGACTAAAAACTCAAATATACAGTTGATACAATTCAAGGTTTTACACAGAGTACATTCACACAGGACAGAGGATGTTCAAGATGGGTCTGTCACCTTCAAATATTTGTTTTTGCTACTGCAATGAGAATACAACAGGACAATATTATCTTCAGCCTTGTGGCCTTGTGCACCTGTCCAGCTGACAGGGTTTGCATTTACATTTTGGTGTGTGATTGCATTTCACGTGTCCTCGGCCAGGTGTATGTAGCTTTCCTGCAGCCCCAACACTGTGTTTGCTGTGGAGGCTTGGATTGAGATCAACATGGTAACCTACTATGCACATATGATACTTACTGTATTATATATTGCAGAGAAAACTATCTTCGTAAACTGGAAATCCAAAAATAATCTGAGCAATGTGCCAGTTTAGGAATTTCTTAGTAGACCATATCAGTATTGAGACGATGTCTGCCTCCTCTAAGAACCAGTTAGATGAATTCCACTCCCTCTGGTCCCCTGTGATTAGCTCCATCACTTAACGTTGGTGTAGGAGAGCCGCCTCGGCGATGTGGGGGTTGGGTGCCGGCGAGTGCTTGATGGCTATGGATCCCTGGCGGTTGACTTGGGGGGTCTGGGCTGCCTCGCCGCTGGGGCGGGGCTGTATCCAGCCCGATGGGGGGCATGGGGGTCAGCGGTCGGGGCTGCTCTGCGGCGGTGGGCGGGTCGCTGGTGGGGCCCTGGCCGGTGGCTGTCGGCTGGCGCCGGGTGGCCGGGGTCGTCCCGGGGGGGGGGGCGGGGGGGTCCTGGGCCCCGGTGCTCGGGGGTGGCCCCTGCCTCCGGGGCCGGGGGACCCGGCTTGGCGCTGGGGGGGGCGGGCCGGCGGGACGTGCCTCCTCTGGATTTGGCCGGTCCTCACGACCTGGTGACGTCTAGTCACTGCACCGGGGGCCGGGGCGCCTGCTGTGTGTGCGTGCGGGTGTGTGTGCTGGTGGGGGTGTGTGTGTGGTGGGGCTGGGGGATGTATCGTTGTCGTGTCTGTGTCGGGATGTGGGCATCCGGGATGTTGGTGTCGCGGGGGCGGCTATGTGGGGGGTGTGGATTTCCCTGTGCTTGTCCTGCGTGTGGGGCTCTGGGGGTAGCGGACGGAGCTGCGCTTTCCGCCGGGGTGCTTGGTTTTCGGCGGACCCGTGGTCATGTCGTGTCGTATCGATGTTGGGGTGTCTGGCGTGGCTGTCGGGGTGTGGGGTTTTGTCCATATCGTTCAGCTCTAGTGTGTGGAGGTGGGGGGTTGCGGGGTGGCCGGGTCTTTTCCGCGCCCGGTGCCTGTCCCGCCCGGCCGCTGTGTCGGTTGGGGCTGGCCTGCGCTGGTGGTCTCGTGCGGGTTGGTCTCGCGTGGTCCGGGGGCTGGGGGCGGTGGGCTTGTGGCGTGGGGGGGCTGGTGGCCCCGTGGCCCCCGTCCTTGGTATGTGTGGGTGGGTGTGTGACTGGAGGGGGGCGTGAATGCGGTTGTGTGTGTGTGTGGCTGCCTGTGGGGGTGTGTGGAGATGGGTGGGTGGGTGGGGGTGCATGGATGATGGGTGTTTGGGTGCGGGGGTGGTGGTGCATTGGTGGGGTTTGTGTGTGTCGGGTTGGGGGGGGGGGAGGAAAGGGGGAGAAAAAAAAAGAAAATAAATAAAAATAGCAGCTCTGCGTGCCTCTTGGGGGGTTTGCGAGGCCTGGGGATGTTGGGCCGGTGACTCTGGCCCCTCCGCCGACCCTTTCCGCTCCCGTCCCTTTTCCCCCCTCCCTGGCCTGGCGTGGTCGAGCGCCCCCAGGGGCCGAGGCTGGCCCCTCTGTGGTGAACGCCGGACGCCGGGCCGTGGGGGCGGCCATGCCTGCCCCTTCTGCCCTGGGGGGATCCCGGGAGGCAGGGGTACCTAATGCCGGTAACGGCTCTCCTTCCAGGGGGGAATTCATACCCCCCTGGTCTCCTTTCCCAAGACCCCCCCCCCCCCCCCTGCTCTACCTCACACACACACACGTAGGGTTTTGGGGAGGGTGCGTGTCAAGCGGGCGTGGTGAGGGAGGGCACCAAAGTGCCTTTGCTTGCCACGTCTAGAGGCAGCCTGCTCCCCAGTTTTAACCACACTTAGACACCTAAACACATAAAATAACAACAGCTCACAACCACTTCTGAGGGGCGGGCCATATAGTGTGTGGAAGGAGGGAGGGGCCGGTTGGGGGGTCATGCCCCCTACGCGACCCCCACTCCCGGCATGACTTGGCACTGCCCCTTAGTTTTAACTGCAAACAACACACATCTTACACACACAGTCATGAGCGGGGGTGGGGGGGGACAGGGTCCTTTCATACCCCGGTCTCCCGGGCGCTACTGGGGGGGGGGAGGGGGACAGTGGCTACTTCACGTGCCAGTGGTTAAGGCTGGCTGCATTGCGGGGGACCTGCTGGCCTGGGGGACGCCTGGCCTGCTGCGTCCGGGGGTGGGGGATGGGGGTGGTGGTGGGGGGGAACGTGTTGGGGGCTTGAGCTCGCGGCTCCTTCCCCGGCCCGGGCTACCACTCAGGAGGCACGAGGGCATGGGCAAGAGAGAGGTGGGTATGTGAGAATAATGAATGAGAGTGTGAAAGAGGAAATGTGGGAGGGAGGAACTTGGGCTGGAAGAGGGAGGAGATGTGGGTAAGTGGTTGGAGGAAAGGGGGGATGGGGGAAGGAGTGGCATGCTCGGTGAGTGTCTATTAGGGATGGTCATGAGGGGCTGAAGGAAGGAAGGGCGGGAGTGTGATAGGTCAGAGGGATGGGGGGGGCTGGACATGTAAGGGGGGACTGTATGGGGTATTGGGGGTATAGGGAGGTGGGGGCGTGTGTGTGGGGGGGTGGGGAGGGGTTGGTGCAGTTATGTGGGGGGAGTGCATGTGTGTGTTAGAGGGTATGAGGGAGGGTGGGGGTAGGTGTGGAGGGTAGAGGGAGGGAGAGTGTTGGGGGTGGAGAGAGGAGTGAGTGTGGGTATGTAAGGTCGGAGAGCGGAGTGGGTGGGTGTGTGTGTGGGGGGTACAGGAGGTGTTGGGTAGGGGTTGGGGGTGTGGGCGGAGGTTCGGATCTCGGTATTCGTGCCGGGCATTGGTGTGGTGTGGTGCGGTGTGGCTGCGGGTTGGTGGGGGGGGGCGTGGGGTGGGGGGTGCGGTTTGTTTGTGGCTTCCGGGGTTTTTTGTGGGGGGGGCGGGGGGGATCTGTATCCTGTATGTGGTTGCTTTGCGGTATTGATGTCTTGGGTGCCTGTGTCTGATGGGGGGGACGGTATTCTTTCAGCCCTAGTGTTGGGGTAGGTGTGGGAGTGTGTGTGGAGGTGGTGGGGGGTAGGGGTGGTAGAGGGAGTGGTGAGTGGGGGAAGGGATTGGGGTGGGGGTGGCTGCCCTGGGGGGTTGTTGGGGGGTCGGGTCTTGGGTTTGGTTGGGCGTGGTGGGTGTGTTGGGGTTGGGCCATGGTGGTGGGGACGTGGGGTGGGGTGGAGTGTGGGTTTGGTCCGTGGGGCTGGGCCCCCAGATGGGGGGGTGAGGTTACGGGTGGGGGATGGGTCGTTTGGGGGGGGGTGTGGATTGTTGGGTGGTGTGGGGTAGCGGAGTATGGTTCTCTTGGGAGAGAGGTGGTGATTGATGGTTGTTATCGGAGTCCTTTTTTGTGTGTTGTGATTTTCCATTGGATGAAGTTGTTTTCCCATTTCATTGGATGTGGTTCTTTGGTTATTGTGTGTGGTTGTTTTGTTATGTGTTAATGTGTGTTTGTTGTTGAGGATTTTGGGTTCTGAGGTTCTGTGGGGATTGTTGTTTTGTTTTAAGAGACTTGTGTTTGGTGGGTGTGTAGATGTAGTGTGTGTGGATTATGTTTCTCTCCTCTCTCTTCCCTTTCTTCTCCTTTTGTTTCTTTTGTTTTTTTTTGTGGAGAGTTGATGGTGGGTGTATAGATATAATAGATATGATAGTTGTGGAGTTTTTATGTCCGCCTTGATGTGTTAGATGTAGATTTCTTTGTTGTTTGTGAAGGAAGATTGATTTGGATTAAAGAGGTTTTTTTGTGAGGTGGTGATTAATCTTTTTAATAATAAGGATTGATTTGTGTTTTTTTATAGTTTTTCATTTTTAATGTATATGGTGATTTTTAATTTATGGATTTGATTTGTGAGTATGATTGATGTAATATTATGTGGGGAATGGGTTGGATGGATGGTCGGTGTGTGGAGGGACTATGAGATGGGAAAATAGAAGGGAACGTGTTTTAGATTCACAGGCCCACGGATGATGACTGGCAATATAGCAGTACACTTGATGGCCAATTTCATTTTTAGATTTTTGTTTGAATGAAGATAGAGAAGAAGAGACATATGATAGTTGCACTTGTTTGGAGAATGTGTGTGGAAGGAGGGAGGGGCCGGTTGGGAGGGGAATCGCGCTGCACCACACCAAACAGGTGTTCTGTGTTCTGCACACAGTCACTCTGACACAACGTTTCCTCCACAGCGACTTCTGGAACAGACTCTGTTACATCATCACCGCCACAACAACCTGCTGCATCAGCAGATTACGTTTATCTGTGTTTCATGTGACGCCCAAATAAAATGATTTTGTGAGGCTCCACTTCACCAACAAGCACCTCCACTTCAGTCTCCGCAAAATTACGTTTAAATCTCTTTTCGATCGCCACGATTCAGTTTTAAATGCCTCAGATCAGCTGCTCATTTATATGCAGAAACATCCATGAGGTGCTTTGCATTGACCATCTATGGTAGAATGTGGGCGTGTAGGAGGCGGAATATGAGCCAAATTCACCTGCACAAACTTCCAGGAAGAGTGGGATTTATAAAGGGGAAATTGCTTGAATCTGTGCGTACGCACGGTTTTATAAATCTGAATATTTTTTGGCGTACGCAAACTTTTGGTTTTGGGCGTACGTACACTTTTAGTAAAGATCCTACGCAAAGTTTTATAAATGAGACCCCAGATCTGTACAAGCCTCCTTTTTTCCCCAGTGAGAAGCTTCTGTTTGCTATGCCCGTCCCAGAGCGCTCGTGTGCACGAAGACACGAACACGGTAGTTCCTCTTCCTGCAGAGCATGAGAGAAATGGAAAGCAAAACACAGCAGCAACATGGCGACTACCGGGTCCGATGAACAGAGAAGAAAGTTTAGTGTGAAATTAAAGAAACCGTCCTGCACACTCAGAAACAGAAGTACAAGAGGAACGTTTCTGTACCTGTGGGTACATTTTTTACAAATGTTCTCTCAAAAGTACCATATTGGTCTTTATAAGGCCAGAAGTACCTATATACTATGAAAAAAGGGTCCAAAGTAATATAAAGTACACATTTGTACCATTTCAACCCTAAGGGTACCTGCAGCATTGAAAAATGTGTGTAGCTTTGTACAATAACTATAAATAGCAGTACTTCTAAACAGTAGTATAATTATAGTTATTACTAGGGCTGGGACGATTCGTCGACGTAACCGATTACGTCGACGCAAAAATACGTCGACGCAAAATATGCGTACCGATGCGTCGTCAGACCAAAACAAAGATGGCGGCGCCATGCGACTTCAGACTAAAACAAAGATGGCGGCGCGATCTCCGCGAGTGGCTCTTCCAAGTTTCCAAAGTGTAAGGCAGTGAAGGCCCACACTCGTTTATCGAAGGTATAACTATATATTAGGGATGGCGAATCTGAAGCCTAATGAGACATGAGACAACTTCCGTGAGATGGACGCCATGTCTTCAGACACGTCAGGCCTGTTTGAGACGGTCAGCATGAAGCACGAGCTCCATCTGCTGGCCGTGGGTGGAACTGCAGCTGATGCAGGGAGCTGTCTCGTCTCTGACTGAATATAATTAAAGTCCCGTTCTTTCCAAGTGATTGGCACCTGTATTAAGCATTAACAGACTAAAGATGAAGATGCACTTTTTCTGGAAGCTAGACCCATGTTCAATATAGATGTTCAACTCTGAATGTTTACTTTTCTTCATTATCTTTTGTTGGAAAATATCTGTCTTAGCTTAAATCCTCCAAGTTTACACGATCATATTATTTCAATAATGACTTTTTTATTATTATTTTCATGTAAATGAAAGAATTAAAAGCCTGTTTTTCAGTCCACTGTGTTTTCAACATAAATTTTACATTCTGTTGGTTCATGAAAAAGTCCATGACAGGCTGCTGCTCCCACTGCCTTTTTATTCATGCTCTTTTTTACATTTTAGATATCTATATCAGCATATATAAATTGCTGTCTGTCAATTTATGAGATAATCGATAATCGAATCGAGTCGAATCGAGCTAAAAAAATGAATCGTTAGATTAATCGATGCATCGAAAAAATAATCGATAGATTAATCGTTTAAAAAATAATCGTTTAACACAGCCCTAGTTATTACATTATGATTTTCATAATAATCATAGTAATAATTATATGTATAATTATATACAGTGGGTACGGAAAGTATTCAGACCCCTTTTAACTTTTCATTCTTTGTTTCATTGCAGCCATTTGCTAAAATCAAAAAAGTTAATTTTATTTCTCATTAATGTCACTCAGCACCCCATTTTAACAGAAAAAAACTGAAATGTAGAAATTTTAGCAAATTTATTAAAAAGAAAAAACTGAAATATCACATGGTCATAAGTTTTCAGACCCTTTGCAGTGACTCATATTTAACTCATATGCTGTCCATTCCCTCTGATCCTCCTTGAGATGGTTCTACTCCTTCATTGGAGTCCAGCTGTGTTTAATTAAACTGATTGGACGTGATTAGGAAATGCACACACCTGTCTATATAAGAGCTTCCAGCTCACAGTGCATGTCAGAGCAGATGAGGATCATGAGGTGGAAGGAACTGTCCAAGGAGCTCAGAGACAGAATTGTGGCGAGACACAGATCTGGACAAGGTTACAAAAGAGTTTCTGCAGCACTAAAGGTTCCTAAGAGCACGGTGGCCTCCATAGTCCTTACATGGAAGAAGTTTGGGACGACCAGAACTCTTCCTAGACCCGGCCGTCCAGCCAAACTGAGCAATGGTGGGAGAAGAGCCTTGGTGAGAGAGTAAAGAAGAAGCCAAAGATCACTGTGGCTGAGCTCCAGAGATGCAGTAGGGAGATGGAGAAAGTTCCACAAAGTCAGTATCACTGCAGCCTCCACCAGTCGGGGCTTTATGGCAGAGTGGCCCGATGGAAGCCTCTCCTCAGTGCAGACATATGAAAGCCTGCATAGAGTTTGCCAAAAACACATGAAGGACTCCCAGACTGAGAGAAATAAGATTCTCTGGTCTGATGAGACCAAGACTGAACTTTTTGGCGTTAATTCTAAGCGGTATGTGAGGAGAAAACCAGGCACTGCTCATCACCTGCCCAATATGATCCCAACAGTGAAGCATGGTGGTGGCAGCATCATGGTATGGGGGTGTTTTTCAGCTGCAGGGACAGGACGACTGGTTGCAGTTGAAGGAAAGATGAATGTGGCCAAGTACAGAGATCCTGGAAGAAAACCTCTTCCAGAGTTCAGGAGCTCAGACTGGGCCGAAGGTTCACCTTCCAACAAGACAATGACCCTCACACACAGCTGAAATAACAAAGGAGTGGATCAGAACCACTCTGGACCATTCTGGACCGGCCCAGCCAGAACCCTGACTTAAACCCAACTGAGCATCTCTGAGAGACCTGAAAATGTCTGAACACCACCGTTCACCATCCAACCTGACAGAACTGGAGAGGATCTGCAAGAAGAACCAGAAGATCCCAAATCCAGGTGTGGAACACTTGTTGCATCATTCCCAAGAAGATTCATGGCTGTAGTTGCTCAAAAGGTGCTTCTACTCAGTACTGAGTGAAGGGTCTGAATACTTATGACCATGTGATATTTCAGTTTTTCTTTTTTAATAAATTTCCAAAAATTTCTACATTTCTGTTTTTTTCTGTCAAGATGGGGTGCTGAGTGACATTAATGAGAAATAAAATGAACTTTTTTGATTTTAGCAAATGGCTGCAATGAAGCAAAGAGTGAAAAGTTTAAAGGGGTCTGAATACTTTCCGTACCCACTGTATGTGTTTGGCCTAATATTTCTATAATAATTATTCATTTATTATTAGCATCTTTGATTGTTGTCATAATCTCTATTTTATTGACTTTTATTCATCATCTTTAATTGGTTTAATTGTACTTTATTAACTCATAGAGCTTGATAAGGTACAAAAATGGACCAGAACCGAAGGTACAGAAATGTCTTTCAGAAAGGAACACCCCCAGCAACAAGCTTTGGACCCTTTTAAGCACAAACTGGTACCTCTGTTTCTGAGTGTGTGGAGTATGCACGGCGATATTCCGGAGCGAACGCTGCAAAACACTTCCATGTTGACCCAAGACAAATCAGGTATCAGAAAACCAAGAGAACAAACTATGTTGGAGCTGAGAAAAGCCGAGCGGGGGGAGGAAAAGTCAGCCAGGACTTGGAGACAGAGCTTATCGTTTGGATTCATGACGAGAGAAACCCAACAGAGAACTACTGCTGAAGTTTTTCATGCCGCAATTTTCAGAAAATGACCCCAGAACATTCTACTGGTTCAGACAGATACAAAATGTTGGTTTATTTATTGTGAGCCGTTTGAAAAACAGAAATACGTATAAGCCTCTCTTCTGATAAAAGCCCTCCTTCCAATAAAAGCCCGGTCCTCAGTGCCCTGAAACAAATGAAATTTTCAGAGACCAAATGTGAGCCGCTGAAAGTGACCGAGGAGCCGACATGAACCGTCCTGGGAGGAAGAGAAGACGTTCTGGAAGCCAAACGTGAGCTCAGTCTGGAGGACGAGGGCTTCCTTCCTCCTCTAGTTACGAAAAATCCCCACGCTGGCGTGGGTGGTAACCGGATGGAAATATTTATTATTGGGACCCACAAAAATCAATAAAACATGGGCTTATGCACAACTCTCCGACTTCCTTAAGCCAACTCCTTCGTCTCCTGTCTGTCATTACTGGGCAAACTGATAAATCCAGGTGTGTCTGGCCACTGTCGTCATGGTTACTGAGGTCAGACACACCTGGATTAATCAAATCATCTAATAATGAAAGACAGGAGACAAAGGAGCTGCTGAAGTTAGGAAGTAGTGGAGTTGTGCATAAAGCCCATTATTCATATGTTGCAGAAGTTTTGGGGTAAAATGAATTCTTTATACTAGACCTGTCCAGGGTGTACCCCCCTCTCACCTGATAATAGCTGGGATAGGCTCCAGCAACCAGGGTAGGCCCCTGGACTGAGAAGTTCGTAGGCCCCATCCGTCCTCCAAAATTACTAGATTTTTTCCTCATTTTTTAATAAGAGTCTCATGATAGAAAATAATATCGAAGGCTGTTCTGAGTGTTTTGGTTTTAGTTTGACATGATACTGACGTTTCAATAATGTGAGCAAGAGAATAATAATAATAATAATGATAATAATAATAATAATAATAACAACAATAATAACATAAAATCTGATTTATAAAGAATAAAATATAAATAAATAATAGCAGCAACAAATCAAACTAGACTTTAAAAAAAAGAAAGGATCAAACTGGCTGATTAGTTCATGCTGCTCAGATAACTGCCACTGTTTCCAAACCTGTGGTTCACACTCCTAAAAGCTATCTCGTCCCCATTCAGCCAAATATGTCACACCTGCAACATCCCTCTGTAGAACCTGTGTCCAGTATTCCCATCGGTCATTGAACTGTTTCTCTGTGGAGTCCACTGTTCCACAGTCAGCTGCTGGATGAATATAAGCTTCTGGGGATGTCACTGTCATTTACTCATTTTCTGCACCGCAGCAGGCTCTCAGGGGGCCGCTGGAGCCTCTCTGTTATCAGGTGAGAGACAGCTACACCTGGACAGGTCACCAGTCTGTCGCCATGGACTTAACCCCTTTTTGCTAAATGATAAACATGATCACCTGCATGTTTGATGGAGAGTTTACACACTCGCTGTTACTTTGCGGCTGAAATGTGCACTCTGACGCAGCTATCAGCACTGGATCCGGTCTCTTATCAGTTCCCAGAGTCAGAACCAGACATGGCGAAGCTGCGTTCAGCTTCTATGCTCCACATGTCTGGAACAAACTCCCAGAACGTCTCAGATCAGCTGAAACACTTAAGCCCCGTTTCCACCAGCGGGTCTGGGTCGGGTCGGGCCGGATCGGTCCACGTTTTTTTGCGTCTCCACAGATAAAAACTGGGACGGGTTCCCTTATATCCGACCCGACCCGGCCTAGTTTTTTGGCACCCTTTGGTAGGGGTACTGATCTAACCGATCCGGACCAAAGAGGTGGAGCTAACACAAAGCAATACATTGATTTGTTGAAAAATCCCTCTTCCCGCGTGACCAAGCGTAAAAACAAAGCTGGGGTGACTTCTTTTCTGTTTCTGTCATGTGTGGCGCGCTGTTTTGGTTAAACGACGTTGCACAGCGATGATGTCACGCGATCACGTAGCAGCGCTGTCCAGCGCCTCCAGAGTAAGGGTACAGGTTTCTGTGGGGACGCAGCATGAAATCAACACATCCGTACCAAAACCCACCCGATCCGGCCTGGCCCGACCTGACCCGCGGGTGGAAACGGGGCTTTAGTTTATTTAAATCCAGGCTGAAGACCCACCTGTTCTCAGCTGCATTTACGTAGATTTTATTCAAAAGTTAAAATCCGCACGTCTCTTTATTCTCTCTTTTTAATCTTAAATGCTTTTAATTTTGAATCATGCTTCTAATTGTTTTTTTTCTCTCCCTTTTGCTTATCATGTTTTATGTAAAGCACTTTGAATTGTTCTGTACATGAAATGTGCTATACAAATAAACTTGCCTTGCCTTTTATTTTGACAAGGTGTCGGTCCCATTTCTTACCCAGTAAGTGCGGACTTTGGACGGCTCAAAGTTTTCCTCAGAGGCCCGGGTCACCGCTAATGTGCCCTCTCGTCCCCCCTCCTAACTCTCTGATATGTGTGTGTGCCCGCTGCTTATCCCCCCCACCTCTGTATTCCTCTTCTGGCATCAGCCTGGACGCCGCTGCCCCCCTCCAGCTGTTAGATGAGCAGTTTCCTCCGCTGTCATTCGTGTGAGACTAAAAGAATCCAGAGAGCTTCGGGATGCTCTTTAGTCCTGTTCTTGTGAAAACGCTACTCTAAAAGCGTCATTTTTGGCCGACACAGCCTAAACCTGTCTCTAAAGTTAAGTGATGGAGCGTCATCAGATTGTCACATGGCGGTGGGGCGGGGCTTGGTAGGAACAGGTTTATTTGGATCAATCAGCAGTTTCTAATTTGTATATAAACTGACAAGTTGCATAACAATTTGACTTGTTATGCAATTTTTTCCCCCAAAATGATAGCCCCTGAACTCCATTGGCCCCTGGGCTCCAGCCCAGGTAAGCCCGTGCATTAAGGCGGCCTTGCCAGCAACCCCCGCGACCCTGAACTGGATAAGCAGGACAGAAAATGACTGACTATACTAGATGTTCTGTGGATGTATTATTTTCAAAAGAATGATTGTTTTGATGAAAAAGTTGTAGCCCACCTTTAAAACTGCTGAGGTGTACACCCCAACACCTGCGTCTGATGGCCGAATACACAGAAAACACAGATTTAAAACTTTTGGACCTTTTTGCTGACAGCTGAGCACCTGTTTAAAGTTTAAACTGTTTACATGTTCTACACACCAGTTCATCGCTTCTCCTTCACATTTCTTCAGGTTGACCGCAACCCAGAAGGAGGAGGACATATTCTGAAAGGAAAATGGAACGATAAGGTTCATCTCATGCAAGCCACTGGAATCCTGGTTGATTTTATCAACTGTGAGAAGTTTGCCAGCTGGTGCAAGGAGCAGAAGCTGAAAGGTTTGTGTTTGTAGTCACTGAACATACTCATCTGTTCGGTTTTGCTTGACTTCTCATTTGTCTTGCAGGAGGGATAGCTGCCTACAACATCGGGGATAAAAAAGTGCCCTCCTACGAAAAGGTGGATGAAAACACTACAGGTGGAGACTACTCCAATGATGTCGTTGCCAGGGCTCAGTGGTACAGACGTCATATGTTGAACTGATCGATGAAAGCTTTCCACTCATTGTAATGCCAGAAGCATGAAGGAAGCATTTTGTTTCAATAAAACTGATGCAAATTCACGTGTGCTACTGACCATATGTTGTCTACTGATGTATTTTAGTACTATTCTCCCTCGTGGCCGGGGAACTGGAGATGAAAAATAGCCTTCTGGCTAACTCTGGAGGACGTGCCCCACTGCCAATACAAGAAGCTTTTTATGTTGGCAGCTGTTGGGTTAATTCTTTATCAGCCCTGAAGGAATGAGACAGACAAGAACAAGTCAACAACAAGTTAGAGTTTTAACTTGCAAGGGGGAGACAGTCTTATACCGTCTCCGAGGTTTTTCTGTGCCTTGCAGCTTTTTATGGTGAGTTCCAGGTGTCTCAGGATTCCGAGCAGACGCTTGTTGGTGACGTCATTACCAGGTATTTTGCGTTCCAGGTGCACCTGTCGTGAATAAAATGAATTGCTCGAGACGGCTTCTGGTGGTGGAAAGGTGGGTCCCATTTAATCATACACAGAGATAATTCATGACAAGTTTTCAAAGGGACAGACCCCTTACCTTTATACTACAGGATGACATCAAGGTTTAGCTCACCCCGTATCATATTAAATGTCAATTAGTTATACTTAGCTACAGCTTTAATCTATCCTCTGGTCAAAACAACATCTGCTGTATGTCAGTCAGTGAGTCAGCAGCTTTATAGAGCTAGAATTATATATATATAAATATATATTTACATATCTATATATGTATGGAAATCGACAATATTTCCCCCTCATTAGGATTTTATCCTAATCAAAGAAGAAAGCACATTAACTAAACACACAAATTAAAGGCAACATAGAATGGGAGGGGCCACCATCACCACCATTACAACTACAATCATAGCACATAGTAACAATAACATTATCACAATATAACATCATTAACACATCAGATAAGATGACTGCTGCCGCTGCAGATGGCGAAGACGACCATGTGTTCGTTGACGTCCCTCGTTTTTGTCCTTTGTAGAGCAGGGATGATGCACAGACCAAGGTGCGATGACCAATAGCAGTCTAAGGTACAGTCAACCACCAGCATCCCCCTCAGGTCACCCATAAGGGGAAAAACTGAACAACAGCAGCAATGTGAACGCAAAACCCTGTAGATCACCGAAAACCAGAAGAAGCAGCATGGGCGCAGAATCATCGACAGATAGCACGCATCATACAACAACCACCAGAGGAGCTCCCAAACATCAGGATCGACAGTGACGAGACGCCACTCCCTGGACGCAGCCCAGAAGGCCACATAATAACTGACCCCGTGTAATGTACAAAGAGACTTTTACAACCACAATGATGAACTCCGTCCATCAATTACAGCCCTAGTCCAGCTTTACCCAAATAACTGAGAAGTAATTTTACCAAACATTGGCCCATATGACCATAAACTACAAATGCAGTCTGCAGGAACAACAGTTCAGCTGAACAACCAGAGCCGACAAACTACCGATACACGCAGTCATAACAATTACCCTATAAACCTACGCCTACACGCCGGGCACCGATGGGCTTCACGTTAGGACTAATATAATTTAGTAACATAAGTAATTACGTTGATGACCCTGAACCCACTTGTCATAAGAGAACCAGACCGGATGAGCAACTTTGTTTTTAACGAACCAATACAAGACCCAGGCGACCCAAATCATTCACCAATGCATCACACCCAACATGTTTATGGCCCAAGGAACCGCAACCAACATTTCGAGCAAAAGCCGCCCCTGGCCGGCGTACAGGACAACGCACCATTACAGCCTAAGCTACTTGCAGTTAACGCTTGGCAACATAACCAACAAGGGAACCCCAAGAATTACAATAACCCAAGAGATTGCTGTCGGCTGCCCCTTATTCCTTAACCCTTGTGCTGCCCTTGAGTTTTTGTTAATGTTTGTCTTCATTTTAGTTCTTTTTTTTTTAGTTTTTTTTTTTTTTTTCTTTATTTCTTTCTTTATTTTTTTCAAAACCGTTCCTTCTTCCTTGAGAGAAAAAATAAATAATGGCAGTGAAAATGAAAACATACACACAAAAACACTATGTATGTGAAAGTAGAAACATAGAAGGTCAGCCTGACCCAGAGTGCGAACAACTGGACCCCCCCCCCCCTACACACCGCACACTGCACCATGTAGGTCTGTGTGACCCAAATGAACCGAGTGGGTCAGAGTGACCCAAATGAACCAAGGGGGGCAGACTGACCCAAAGTCCTGCTCAAGGGAATGATGAACAAAAAGAAAAAAAAAAAAAAGATGACCTCTCTTGTCTCCGCCTCCATATTACAATGAGCAGAAAAAAAAAAAAAAAAAAAAAAAAGTATATCTACTGTGTAGTCTGTATGAGTTCATTTCACAACATCAGGCCTACAACTGAAACTGTCATGGCAGGGGCAGAAGGTTCTGCGTTCACTCTCTTTCCCAAGGGAACCAGGAGGAAGGCTATAAATGTGTTTGTGATCTTCACTCCACTGGCGGCAAGACAAAGACAGACGGAATGGAGTGACAACGGGTCGCGTAACCCGACACATCGCAGCGATAAGTCCGCAATCACAAGGTGGTCGGACACGTACTTGACAAACACCATGGTGCGGGCCGTTACAAGTATTCCTTGGGTTCACGGATGCAAAGTGAAATGTACAGACCACGGACACGAGAAGGCGCGCTTTACGGTTAAGGTGTTTTACAGACACGAACCGGTGCAAATGTTCCCTTGGGCACACACCATGTTCACCATTCGTAATGTCGGGGCTACAATCCTCGGCGCGTACTATCACGACCATCAGGCCGTATCCTATCTGATCCTGGAGCGCAAGGGTCACAGACAGAGGATCCGTAGGACAGGACACGGCTGCTGGCTTCCGTGTCACAGTACCGATTCAAGCGCTCTCAAGCCGGGGGTGTTTGAGGAGTGCCTGTGTCACAGGCAATGGAGCGACCTAGTCACCGGGGAACAAAGAGAAAACTACTACAAGGAAAAAGTCCTGCCCCGACTGGAAGAGATTTGGAAAGCCAGGTCGTCGTCTTCTCTCTCGACGCTCAGTGCCGAGTCTACATGCACAGGTTGCACGTGCAAGGGCTGCGAGTGGTGGGCGTGCTTCGAGTACAGTTCTACGGATAGAGACATTATAGATTATGTGAAAAAATGCATGGCCTGGATCTTTCAAGGATATCCAAAAGAGAAGACAAGGGAAGAGGGTCCGTGTACGGTCCGTGTACGTTCAGGCAATTCGTTTTTTGGGTTGAAATCAAAAAGGGAAAAACGGAATTTCTTCCGTTTTTCCGTTTTTTCATTTACAAATCAAAAACGGAAAAACGGAGCCGATTTTCCTTTTCTGTTACCAGAATACAAAAACGAAAAACGAGAAAACCAAATGAAAAAAACAGCCCGTTTGTGGATTTTGGTAATTCCTTTTCTCATTTTTTCTTCAGAATCGAAAAGACGGTGATACCTAAACAGGTGGCCCGGAAGTCAGAGTAAATCTTTCATAATAAAAGCCTATATAAACGTGTAACGTCGCCCTGCAGTGGTGCATATAAAAGCTATCTTCTTTCTGGCAGACAGTGTTCCCAGGGCATGAAAAAATATTATGGAAATAAAAGCCTGGTGGACGACAACTTCTGTGATCAAACTTCTGTAAACTGCTAAATAACTGCAGGAATTTATCGGTAAGTACTGTCATATTACATGGTGGACGAGTCAATAAAATAGTATTGAACTTAAAACGCTCACTTTTATTTATTTGTTTATTCATTCATTCATTCATTCATTCATTTAATTTCATCGAGAAGGGTTTAGCTGGCCGAGATTAGGCTACCCTGCGCAAGTGCAGTGTGAACCTCGCATCAGGGACGCACATCCATGTTGCTATTCTAGCAGCTATTCATAATAACTTATCCATAATTCTCCCATGTTGAAACTTTTACTGAAAAAGTGAAATAACAGGGTTGAAAGTATTTATACTCCATTACCATGCAGCTTCGTCATTTCTATGAAGAGCACAGTGTTGTGTTGTTTTCTCCAGATAACAAGATTATTAAGGTGGGCAGTGGCGGCTGGTGAAATTTTTTTACGGGGGGGCGCAAATTACCTTGTAAGCGTGTTGACACTGCAAACCTAGCCACTTCAATGTTTGTGCAGTTACAGAGTTAGGAGGAAAGAAAAATTGAGTCTCCTTTTTTTCCTGTCTCCTGTTTTATTATGAATAAACAGTATGTCTGCCACATCCATGTGTACATTCTTCACTGTATTGGTCTTCCCATCAATTACAGTGATTATAGAACCAGATAGGGAAAAAAAAAAAAAGTTTGGTTGTCCCTATGGGGAAATCAAATTATCTGGTAACCAGCATATCCATATACATCGCACTCATTTGTAATGCTGTTACACGCATACACACAAAGCTTTTGCCAGCGACACTACTTAAACATAAATTTGGCCCTTCTTTCCTTCTGTCCTGCAAATCTCTCAATTACTTTAAGGTTAAAGTCAGGCATTTCACTAACAACTTGCTTCTCCATTGATAGCATGGCCAATGCATTCAGTCTCTCCTGAGTCATGGTGTTTCTGAGAAAGGTTTTGACTCTTTTCAATGTCGAGAAGCACCGCTCAGCTTCTGCTGTGGTCATGGGTGTGGTGATGAGGATTTTAAGGAGTGTTACTGTCTCTGAAAATACCTTTTCCAGATTGTTCTCCACAAACAAGTGAAACAGATCCATAGCACCACGGCAACACCTGAACTCATCCTGGCCATAGATGAGACTGAGCTCAGTCTTCAGCTTGCTTCCATTCAGCATTGGGTAGGCCTTCAAGGTGCTGGTCAGTGCTTCTGCAGGAAATGCCTTGTTGTACTGCTCAAACATATTCCCCTGCAGTAAGGTGGCACTGAGGAGATGGTTTGTAAAGGCGAAGCGCTCCTTAGCATGACCGAGTATGGTGTCACACACCTAAACAGAAGAAAAATAGAAAACAAAAACAAATTAGAGCTAACAAAAAGCAAATTTCCAAAAATCCAAAGTATGAGCTTTTTTTGTGACATTACTATTTCACAGCCATGCTTTATGATTTAAAATTCTAACATTACAGAAAAAGATCATTTATAGATTGTTTTACTGCCATCTGCTGGACAGAATGTGAACATGAATCGTTAAATTTACTGTAGTGGAAAAAGAGCAAATGAACTTGAGAAATTGACTAGTATAATTTTATGTTCCAATGTATCTGTATATTTGTTCTTATTTATATGTAAATAAAGGGGAAATGCAGCTATGAATAATTTTTCAGTTAAATTCCTTGATCTTTACACAGTCAAAGTAATTGACTGATTCATACAAAGCAGAGAACACTCACTTCTGCTGCAATCCTCTCAAGCTCTTGAGGGCCAACTGTTCTGTGTTTCTTCGCCAGCTGAGGGACATCACTTTGCTCAACCATGGAATGGAGAGAGTTCCTGTGGATGACAATTTATTGCATGCAACAAAACTGCTGTTATAGAATGGTGAGAGCAAATAAAAAATATATGCATCATAAATAGTAGGAACTCATCCTACCTGATCTTTTGTACGTCCTGCTGAAACTGCTGGATGCATCCACTGATGTGAACAGAATCAATGTTCTTCTTCTGAAGTCTTGCATACAGCATGTCCACGTGTGGCATTATGTGGTGGAAGAGCTTCAGAAAGAACTTGAACTCCTGATCCTCCAGCAGCATGGAAAACCCCCCTGCTTCCCTCACTGTGGTTGTGTCAAAGTCTCCAGAGTCTCGGATTCTCTGAAAGCACTGGATAAGGTCCTCTCTGTGCTCAAAGACGGTGTTGATGACACGACTGTGAAAATTCCACCTAATGCTACTGGATGCTGGCAGTCGATGGGCAACTACTTGGTCAAGGATGGCGGTCCGCTTGGGTGACTTTGAAAAGAAGCTGCAAAATCCACTGAGATCAGAAAAAAAAATTCTAACTTTGGAGATGTTAGAGGTGGCTTGCTGCATTATCAGGTTTAGCTGATGAGCATAACAGTGGATGTAGTGAGCATTAGGGTACTCATCCTTGATTTTCCTCTGAACACCTGCTGTGGCACCCCTCATCACGCTGGCTCCATCGTATGACTGACAGATTAGTTTGCTTTTTGGTCATCAGGAAGGATGGCAGCAAGACGTTGTTTCAGTGCTGCAGCAATGGAATCAGCAGTAGCAGAGTCGAGTGGAATGAACTCAAAAAACCTTTCCTGTACGTTGTTTCTTGTGTCAATGTAGCGCAGGACAAGCACAAGTTGACGTTGTGTGGAAATGTCCGTTGTCTCATCGGCTTGGATGGCAATAAAATCTCTGCTCTGGGCCTCTTTGATTATGTGCTCCCTCACGACCCACAACATGCAGTCCAGTAGCTCGTTTTGCACAGTTTTTGAAGTGCCTTTGAAAACAGTGGCATTTTCAAGATGTTCTTTAAGGACGCCATCAAGGGAGGCAACAAAGTCCACCAACCCACGGAATATTCCAGGATTTTGGGAGGTCTCGCTCTCATCATGGCCTCGCAAAGCCAACTCGAAAGCTCCACAAAATTTGACACAGTCGATAATTCTTGATAAGATATGTCGATTTTTAGTCACCTCTTCGTTGTGCTTTCTGATTCCAACTCTGTAGCCTTCATCAAGTTGTTCAGCAAAGCTAAGCTTGCCGAAGAAGCTTAGCTTCATGCTATTCTCTAGATGAGCCCGGCCATTTTCGTGTCGCTTGCATTTCTCTGACAGGTGCTTTAAGTCAGTTACGCCAGTCTTTGTCCACAATGTGTCGGTGGTGCCAGCACTTTCAAACAGCAAACAGGGGAAGCAGAAAAAGGCTTTACTCACAGTGCAACCAGTAAGCCAACTCCGTTTTTCATAGTAACTTCGGGAGAAAACCCGGGTGTAAGCTCTTCCACGGTCGCCACTCTGTTGCTGTAATTGCAGGTCAGGTTGGTCAGCTCCGAGCTCCTTTATCTTCTTTTGCTCCTCCAGAGAACGTCTAGAGAACGAGTGCTCTTGTAAAGATTTAACAGAATTAATTTTGCTCATTTCGGCTCCACTTGTACACGCCATCTTGTAGGTACTCACTCTGCTGCAACTAGTACGGATGTACGTCAGACGCAACGAACTTGAAGATTGATATAGGCTGAAAAATGCACCGGTGTAAATGAGTGACCTTGATATTGTCCAATCACACTGAAGCAACAGAAATACGACTATTCTATTTTGTTGATAATAAAAAATAGGCGTGTGCGAGGCGCACAGAGGTGCGCCCTGAAGCAGATTTTGAAAGGGCGAATTAAAACGCAGCATTGACGAACGTTTTAGTCAAAAGTTTGAGGCGGTCCATCGGTCTCTGCCAGACACGTGACTTTTGTTGCTAAGACGCCATTTTAGGTGTATTAAAGTCAGCGGTCCGTTTATCAAACAAGCGTGGAAATGAGCGCACATCTGATCATATAAATGATCTTATTATTGTATCCACGTGTGATTCATAAATGTTCCTGTCTGACCAAACAATCGAATCTACGTCAGAAATCCCTCGTTATCCAGCTGCTTCTCCCCTGAAGCAGCAGTGCAGACAGATGGAGGCTGGTCCAAGCCTGACCCGGACTGTCGGATCTGAGCCTGACCCGCACGGACAGAAGAAAAAATAACTTTCATTAGCTAAGCTAAGAAACAGTCTGCTGACTGAGCACTTATAGACGATAACTTTAGGGTACAGATTACTTAATAGAAACGACGAATCGCCTCCTGTCTTCTGTCTCCAGGAGCTGCAGGTGTCATACCAGCCAGATGCTCTTAACAGCAGAGTGTTATAACTTCTGATGAAGGCGACAACTGATCGCCAACAATTTCAAGATAAATCAGACTTTATTATCTCACTGTTGATGTCTGAATAAAGAAAATAAAACTCGGCTGCTTGTAAGAAGACGGACAGTCGGGCTGCAGAAAGGCGCAGGTGCATCGGACCAGCGGAAACGCTGCTTTAGACTCAGAGAAAGTTTGCAACACAACCCTGACCTGTGTGGATCTGTACGATGCTGTAACTTGTCAAGACTTTATTGACAAGTTAAATAACAGAAATAATAGTTTATAAACATTATGCGCAGCCGGAAGGGCAGGTGCGCTGGTAACTGCAGCTCCCATGACACGGAGTTGAGTGGAGGAGATCCGTTTCTATAAATTAATATGTACATTAACGTTGTGTAAGTGTTCATTCGGTAGACTGTTTCTTAGTTTAACAGGCTCAGGTTCGACCAGCCCCCATCTGTCAGCGCTGCTGCTGCTTCAGGAGAAACAGCTGGATGACGGGGCATTTATGACGAATATTCTGTTGTTTGGTCAGACACGAACATTTTATAAATCACACATGGATTCAGTCTTAAGATCATTTTTATGATCAGATGTGCGCTCATTTCCACGCCGGTTTGACCACTGACAGTTTTACGCCTGAAATGGCGTCAAGCGCTGGTTACTGCTGGTTAAGCAACAAATGTTACGTCACTCGGCGGAGACCGATAGGGATCCATTTGACCGGCGCCCCGCAACCAGGAAGTGTTGTTCATACCAAAAGACGTCGTAAAAAATCTTTCATAAGAAACAGTATAATCCTGCATTTTACATACTAAAGGCCTAAAAAACTGTATTTACACATGTCTTATACATCAAAAATATACTTAACACTCAAAGTTTTATATTCTGTGAAAATTGTGCAGTAAGCAATTGATTGTAGGTGAGGGCGGCGCCCCAGCGCCCCCTACTGGCCAGCCGCCACTGAATTAACCTGCTAACTGAGAGTCCAGCTCCAGCTTTCCGGGAGTAAACCAGAAAAATGTGTTAAATAACGTTGGTTGAACAAATACTTGGATTGTTTTCTTAAAAATATGAGGACTTCAGTTCTTTTGAACTTTGTGAAACATGGTCTACACAGCAAAAGTCAAAGCTTGCAAGTGCAAGCTTCACTCAAGTCTGACAGTAAAAAGAGAAAATATTGTGGTTTATTGCTGCCAACGAGTGGTTTAGTAACAGTTTAAACACCATGAATATAAGCATATTTACAAGGAAGAATAGGTAATAAATAGTTGTAGAACTCGATTTATTTGCAATGAATTTAAATGAAATTGTAAGTGTAAAGTGGCGGACTCTCCAAGGCTGATGGAAACGGAGACTCCGTCACTCATTAACTATGTTGGATTACTACAAGATCGTAAATGAGTATTGATCATATTTTCTGTCTGTACTTAAACATTACGAATGTCAATATAGTAAAATAAAGCTATATTTTTCTGTAAATATATTAGCTTCTACTCCATAACGTTAGCATTTATTGACATTATTTAGCGATTGTTGTGGTTTTCCTAATGTTTAGAATGGCCCGCCGAGCACTTCCGGGAACTGTTTGAGGCTACATGCGGCCGGATTTCTGAACTTCCGTTGACGCCACTCTCTCTCTCAAGGCACTCTAGTTTAGGGGAAGGGTCAGGGGTAGGGCTAGATTTTACCGTGCTCTCATTGGCCTGGTGGGCGTGTCGTCGAGTAACGTCACACTACGACACGCCCACTCTATGACAAGCTTGCGAGCCGCAGATAGACCCTTCTTCAAGCGCGCCGAAGCGCAGCAGTTTCATTTTGAGCCCAGACGGTGTCGACCACATCAGGCGCTGCGTGGTGCGCCGCGGCGCGCTGCGCCAAAATCAGCTTGCCGTGGAGCGATCATTTCGGCTTCTGTTCTATTTTCTGCGTGAGGCGCGGCCGAATTTGTCAAGTCAGGCAGGAAAATAAGCAGTAACAGAAGACAAATGTATCAAAATAAACCAATTTCCAAAGTAAAAACACCATGAGTTTTAAAACCCGACTTCTTTTCAAGAAATCTAATTCTGTCAATTATGTCTTCATCTGTATTGAAAATGCAAGTGGAAGGATTCACACACAGAAAAGTCGCCTTCTGCTTGTAAATAGTATGAAAGCAGAGCAGCAGATGCAGCCATTGTGGAATTATCAGCTGTAGAAGTCCAGCAGAGAAGCAGGACTGCTGCCGGCTGTGCGCGTCCGATGTGGACAGAAAGAGGAGCGGTGTCCACCAGAAAATTGGTGCGCTGCGCTTCGGAGCGCTTCCGCGTGAAGTCTTCTTCTCTGCCACCACCTCAGCTGGTGGGTCAAAAGGGCATCACAGCGCTGTTCTGTAGGCCTGTAAAGTCCCATGTATAGATCAGTGATGGATGTTCCTCGATTTGCCATTGTGGTTAAATATTTATTGCACACCATGCAGCTCTTCAAAAAGATGACTAACAACAACAAGAAATAAATAAATAAAAATAAATAAAAAATAGTGTCTAAACCATGACTTGACCTCTAACTGGTTTAGGCTAATGATGTCTTGTCTTTAAACGGTCCTCATCCTGTTAAACAAAGGCATTTTTACACTCTGGAGTCGGACTTTAGCTACGTCTCATTTTAAATCAGAAGACGTGTTTTTTTGTTTTTTTTGTTTGTTTTATTACGAAGACACATCTAAACTCTATCATGTCTAGAGCCATCTACCATGGCTACTTTTCTTAACGTCAGTGGCGGTTGGAGGGGACCACTTGCAAGCTTTGACTTTTGCTGTGTAGACCATGTTTCACAAAGTTCAAAAGAACTGAAGTCTTCATATTTTTAAGAAAACAATCCAAGTATTTGTTCAACCAACGTTATTTAACACATTTTTCTGGTTTACTCCCGGAAAGCTGGAGCTGGACTCTCAGTTAGCAGGTTAATTAGACTCAAACTGCGCCCCCTCTGCGCACTGTTCCACTCCTCCAGATCAGAACCAAACCACACACACCACCACAGAAAAAAAAGGATGATCAGAATAAGCATCATACAGGTGCGACCACCGTCACTCATCCCTCTCTCAGCTTGAGGTGTGTTAGCTGGTCTCCAGGCTGGCATCAAGCCAACAGTCTGAAAAGCAAGTTTAAGTAACTTAACTTAAGCGCGCAGCGTCCAGCTCCAATATGGTCAAACCCGCAGCCCGCAAACACCCGCAATGATTTATTTAAATAATTATTATTTTACATATAACCTACTGTGTAGGCCTAAATACTGCCTGTGTTTCCTATCCAAATGTAAACTGTAGAAGTTTACATTTAAACTTTTACAGTTTAAATGTAAAAGTATTTAACTATGTAGGCTACCTCAGACAACAATGACAATAATGGGAACTGAAGTTACCACAACTACCTTTATCAAGGGATAATCCCTCTGGTGGTGCAAACCAGTAGCCTATACAGCTAAAAAACAAACAAACAAAAAAACAAATAAATAAATCCCAAATCCTCACAAACATACCTCTTAACTGCATCTGGGAAACCATTGATGGGGAGTTAAAGTTACCACAAGTAGCGCTCACTTCAAGAGATACTCCCTCTGGTGGCATAAAAAAGTAACTACAGCTCAAGAAATTAAATCCAAAAACATCACTTGTAGCCTATATTTGAATTTTAAATGTGTCTTTTTCTTACAAAAAACAACTTGTAAGTATGTTTACATGTATCTTTCTCTCTTCAGCTTTACCCTCAGAGCCCCTGAGCTTTGAAACTCGTTGCCAGAAGGCAATAAAATTGTTGCCATTTCTTTAAAGCCTTGCTTTATAATTAAACTCTGCAGGCGCTTATTTTAAGTGACTAAATGCAGCTATCTCTTGCTGTTGTTGGTGTTAATTTGTTGATGTTATTTATTTATTTTTTTTACCTGAAAAAACCTTGCTTTGTATTTATTATTAGCCTATTTATTTCTTCGTTATAGTCGTTTTAAAAAATATCTTATTGTATCAGTAGGCTATTTTATGCTGTGCAATACTTAATAACCTTATTTAGATAATTTCAACGAAAAGTCTACCTACCTACCTATGTTCCTCGATCTGCCATCGGCTGGCATCTCTTGTTCGGATGCCAGCTGATGGCAGATGAGGACCGTCCATCACTGATCAATACATCGGATTTTGCGTCTCACAAATGCCGAAATAGCGAAGTGTTCACACTTTTTCACATAGGCTATCCATGAATTCATCTCTCCCGGCTTCCGGTGTAGTTTGATCAATCAGCTGTATCACTAAACACAGACTTTTGAGCCCACCTTAATAATCTTGTTATCTGGAGAAAACAACACAACACTGTGCTCTTCATAGAAATGACGAAGCTGCATGGTAATGGAGTATAAATACTTTCAACCCTGTTATTTCACTTTTTCAGTAAAAGTTTCAACATGGGAGAATTATGGATAAGTTATTATGAATAGCTGCTAGAATAGCAACATGGATGTGCGTCCCTGATGCGAGGTTCACACTGCACTTGCGCAGGGTAGCCTAATCTCGGCCAGCTAAACCCTTCTCGATGAAATTAAATGAATGGATGAATGAATGAACAAATAAATAAAAGTGAGCGTTTTAAGTTCAATACTATTTTATTGACTCGTCCACCATGTAATATGACAGTACTTACCGATAAATTCCTGCAGTTATTTAGCAGTTTACAGAAGTTTGATCACAGAAGTTGTCGTCCACCAGGCTTTTATTTCCATAATATTTTTTCATGCCCTGGGAACAGTGTCTGCCAGAAAGAAGATAGCTTTTATATGCACCACTGCAGGGCGACGTTACACGTTTATATAGGCTTTTATTATGAAAGATTTACTCTGACTTCCGGGCCACCTGTTTAGGTATCACCGTCTTTTCGATTCTGAAGGGAAAATGAGAAAAGGAATTACCAAAATCCACAAACGGGCTGTTTTTTTCATTTGGTTTTCCCGTTTTTCGTTTTTGTATTCTGGTAACAGAAAACGAAAATCGGCTCCGTTTTTCCCTTTTTGATTTCAACCCAAAAAACGAATTGCCTGAACGTACACGGACCTACACGGACCAACTTCTCCATCTGCAATGGAATAATGAATTACTGTTATATATTCTGTCTTGCAACTAACTAATTGTAAGTTTTATCTTTGGCTCACTGCATTTTATTAGAGACTCAGCAGAATGACGTGTTTGCTTCACCCAAGGACAAGATAAGTAACCGCTGATAACAAGCAGGAGTGTGGCAAAGACATTTCTGTCCAGCAACATTTTAGAGAGTGTGAAGTTATAAAAGCTTGTGTGTTAGGTTAATTCTTTATAAACCCAAATGGAATGAGAGAGACAAGAAAGAGTCAACACCAAGTTAGAGTTTTAACTTGCAAGGGGAGACAGTCTCATACCATCTCCGAGGTTTTTCTGAGCCTTGCAGCTTTTTATTCACACAGGTCATGTTAGACAAAACAACTCCTTGTATGGAAACGGGTTGACAGATACAGTAGCAGAAGATAGTAGTACTTCTCCATAGCAGTAATTTTCCACTGAGAGCATGTCACACTGAAGCAGATCATGCATGTCACACACTTATCATTGATAATATAGAATTATTCTAACATTTCCCTCCTGTTTATCAATGATGAACACTGAAAACAAAACCTTCATGATCATAATGCCTTCATCTCACACACACAATAAGTGATGGACGGCTGCAACACAGAATAAACAACCATAACAATAAGGACAACAAATAACAATAGTATGACACTAACAAATCACCAAATAACATAAAGCACTAAACATAATTGTATTAATGTTATTTCTGCTGTAAAATGTTCTATGAGATGCGTTCATATGCAGACACAGAACCCAGGTAAAGCACAACTGGGGTCCATCTGCATCGCCCCGATGTGTCATCGGTGACGTCCCATCATTAAAGTTGCAGGGGAATGTCGGCATCCTCACAGAACAGCTGGAGAGTTGCACCTCAGAGCAAAGAAAGAGAACATCATGAGTAATGTAACAAGGAAATGAACAAAATACACAACATATAAGACCCATGTGAACTTAAACACATATTACGGCGGGGTAAATAACTAAAATAAGATAATGGGATAAATAAGATAACAAAGGACAGTGAGCAGAACAGTATGTGTGCATACCTGTGTGTGTGTGTGTGTGTGTGTGTGTGTGTGTGTGTGTGTGTGTGTGTGTGTGTGTGTGTGTGTGTAGCCAGGAACAGGTGGATAGAGTCACATTCCACCACTGAACGCATTATTGACCAACTCTCTGAAACATGGCAACATACAGAACGAGAACAGTCAGAACAGGATGAGCACTGCTAAGATGGGAGTGCACAGCGTCAGCAGTGACTGACACCAGGGACCTGAAGCTGAACCAACAATAAGGCTAAAGTCAGAAGGCATGTAGGCACGTATTTTAAGGTGTAAGAACCAAAACCTGTGTCTCACTCGAGCAGTGATATTCTCACACTCATAGCTATAATTTTAAAAGAATGAGAAAGTGTAACTACACCAAACTGAGCCAGCTGGCAGTCATAGTTTAGGTACATTCGTTTCTGCAGCCCTCCTGTGTACGAGCAGTCTGACATGGATGCTCAGCAAGGTCAGTACACACCCGGGCTCCAGGGATCAGGCAGGCCAGATGACAGAGATAACTGCAGGGGCCACAAACCCAGACCATCGCTGTGGGACAGCTGGAACCTTCCTCAGAAGGAACATGGAGGTATCACTGTGGATGTACCTTAGATGAAAGAGCTGGGTTTGCTCCCATCACATGGTGCGTTGTTGACATCATAAGCAGCTGGCACAACAACATCACATAGAGGGTATTCCCCCCCCCCAAACACTCAGACTCAGGGGCGTGATGCAGTCTGAGAACACGCAAGAAGGCTGCTGGCCTGGTGTCTAGAGAACGTGTGGACATTATACCGTTAAACTTGTGTGCCACCTGTACTGCTGTCTGATACTGTAGGTTGTCACGTTCACGATGATGATCAACAATGTGTTGTGACCAATAATAACCCGGTAGTCCCCCCATGTTGGTATGAGGTGTGAAACATAAACAGTGTTGTATAAAGTACCCAAAAGCCATACTTGAGTAAAAGTAAAAGTACCTCACTGGAAAATGACTCAAGTAAAAGTGAAAGTCGTCTGCTAGAATATTACTTGAGTAAAAGTAAAAAAGTAGCTAGTATTTACTGTACTTAAGTATCAAAAGTAAACAGTACTGTTATTAAAACGCAATCAGAAATTCGAGTTTAACATTTTCTTTATTTCTGTTCAGTTTAGTTTTTTAGTTTTAATTTGCAAAGTGTAAAGGACCTTCAATACCTCCTTACATAAACCCAACCATATAGAAAAATACTATACACACAAACACATCATTACAGACCTGCGTGCATGCCTACCAACATTCATACCCACGTGCATTCAATATTAAATCCTTCCTAATAAACTCGTGGTGCTCGGAGGTGATGCAAACAAACAAAGAGCTTGATTGGTTGATCTTTAAATGACTGCAGTGTGACAGCACATGAACTGTCCATCCAGTCATGACTGAACCCTGAAAAACTTTTTGTTCAACCTCAAAAGAAGTTGTTTCTCAAAATGGTGAGAACTCAGTCTCGCTCTTCTTGGACTGAAGACCAGACCAGCGATGCTAAACAGCCGTCCACCTGCTGCTGAGGCAGGTAAAGGTGTGTTTAGCTTCAGAGACGGCTGCACACGGCTGCTACTAGTGGCTTCTAGTCCCACTACAGCAAAACAAAGATTGTCCATTGGCCATTATGTTCCTCGTTATTTTGTAACGAGTAACTAAGATGCTCAGGTAAATGTAATGGAGTAAAAGTATTGAATTTTCTCGGAAAATGTAGTGAAGTAAAAGTAAAAGTCATCAGAAATAGAAGTAGTAAAGTAAAGTACAAATATAAAAAATACTACTTAAGTAAAGTAATGAAGTATTTTTACTTAGTTACTATACAACACGGACAACATTCAAAATACATCAATGACCCGGTGTGTCAGTCATATACATATGGTGATACTGTTATATCATTTTGTAAAGTCACCATATGAACTGTGAACAAGTGTGCACTCTTAACCCGGATTTTAGATTTACTTAAACCATTTGATCAAAATGTACTAAAATAAATAAGTTGGAGGTTATTACTAAGAAATATGAGTGCAAAGTGAATGTGTGAATGATTTTAAGTTTGATTGACACAAATTTCTAAGTGTTGGTCATGACCATGCAAAATGCAAATGTAAGGGAACAGGTTTCCCACAATGCAGTTCATGTCCTTTAACAACAAATCAGAGATAATTCACAAATGAAGAATTCATACGCAGGGTTGGTGGTGTTATGGGAATGAGATGAATTTGAGATGATGACACGAACTAGAAAAAATGGTTTGTGTGAAGCATCTCATCTAAATTAGGTGAAATAAATCAGCTACAGTTTCCTCCTCCACTTCATCAACTTTTAACTTTGTAACATTCATCCTTTTGTTTTTCTCGGCTGTTCAGCCGTGTAGGTAACATGTAAACAATCTTCTGTAATGTTTAAAAGGGTAAAAGAAAGGGAAGCCAGAATAATATAAACTATGCACCACTCACACTGTGGAGATGATCCAGGTTCCTGGTGCCAGCCTCTGTCTGGAGGCGGAGCCACGACGTCACTCTCTGAGCGTGGTACCATGATGTTGTACTGGGTATCAGGTTACCGGTCTTTCTCCTAGCACCTCACAGAGCAGCGCCTTTGGGTGGCAGGTGCTGGGTTAGGTTCCGTTGTCTCTGCACCTAGAGCCATGCGTCACCTCTGAGGTGGTCATGATGTTGTCTGGGTTAGGTTACCGTTGTCTCCTAGCACCTACAGAGCCATGACGTCACTCTCTGAGCGTGGTACCATGATGTTGCACTGGGTATCAGGTTACCGGTCTTTCTCCCAGCACCTCACAGAGCAATGGGATTTCACTCTCGGAGTTGCGGTTTTGACCTTTTTGGCGTTCGGTTCCTGTTGTTCGCCACATGTCTCTGAGTCAGGGTGGTGTGGCGTTAACCAGTTTGTCCCAGTGACCACGGCCTTACGTGCTGTTGCCGTGGTTTATGAGTGTTACTTGTGATTTACCAATTGTCGTCCCCGTTTAGGGACACTGGGCTGCGGGGACGCTTTGATGTTGTGTGTTTTAGGGTTGCAGTTATGCTGCTGCTACCTGCTACAGAGCGAGTCTGCCGGTCATGTGTGTCGTTTTATTATAGTTGTCTTGGGGTCGGTGTTTTACCTTTTCCTAGCATCCCAGTTGGAGAATCTTGGCGTTTCCGATTTCGTTAGGTGTGCTCGGCTTTTTAGAGGTTGATGCCAGCTTGGACGTCTTTTTGGCTGCCAGATTGAGGTTCTTTTTGGCGTCGTTGTTCCATGGACGGGGTACAGACCGATTTTAGATTTGGTTTTGCGCAATGTTGACGTGTAGTTAGCTGGCTTGCTAGCATGCTGTGAAGGCCGGTGTCGTGCACCGGGGACCAGTGTGTTTTTTTGTTCGGCTTTCCCGCGGCATCGGTTTGATCCAGCTTTGATCGTTCTCGTCTGTGACTTATATGTTTGGGTTTCGTTTAGTATGGGCGGTGTCGTTCTCCCGGGGGGTGCCAATGTTTCTTCGGACCGGCGGAGCGTGAATCCCATTTAGGTCTTTGTTTGATGCCAAAGTCTTCTGTGACTCCCGGACGGAATCCTCTATTAGTACAACCCCCCCGGGCTGGTCACTACTGGGAGGTGTGAGAGCCACCGGTAACCTGCAGCAGTGTGTGAGGAGGAATCCACGTCGACCCCCCAGCAATCTGCACAGCTGAGAGGCAAGCAGCACTTGACACGGCCCCTCCCACCTTTGTGTGGGTGTGGTTTCCTCTGAAGACCTTAACCAGCATTCAGTCTCCATGTCCCACCTCCAACCTGTAGGATGACACTGGTGGAAGACTTCTCCCAAAGTGAAAACACTTATGTCAGTTAGTCAGTCACCATCACTCTATGGAGTAATACATGATTCATCTGGGTGGTGGATATGGTTGTTGGGGGCGTAAATGAAGTTATGTTGTCTGAAAGCCTAGTTGGCCACTGTGGGGGGGGGGATTAGAAGTGTGCACCTGTTGAAAAGGTACACTTAACAGTGAATTGAGAGACAAATCACATTTTTAAACGATGAAACAGAAAACTATTGGCCTTTTAAAACAAAGAGTGAACTGAAACACGATAAATTGTATTACGATAAAAACGTAGTTAAATTGTTTTGTGGGAATTTTTTGCGATATGCACGATAAAATATGCCCATCCCTAATTCATACTGTAAGTAACAGGAGATACATATATGTAAGCATCCACAAGAAGTCCACTAATTCCCTTGATCTCAATGTCACATCAGGATGAGAAACAAACTTTATACTGGAACATTTACAAAAACAAAATATCTAAAGTATTATATAATGTTATACCTAAAGAAACGAAGAACTATGATGAAATAAAAGGACATCAAGTAAAACATATACAAAAAAGAGTAGTTATAGGCCAAGAAACCCTGGAAGACCTAGTATATGAGACACCTCTTCATTAGACTAAAACATGATCTTTGGACCTTTAGATCCTCCTTCAGCTCAGTTCACTTCCTGATTTAAAACAAGTAAATGATGCCAAAATAATCTGCACAATCAGGCAGGTCTGGATGTCCTGTCAGCAGGACATATTCCAGCTGAAATCCAAACTCAGCATAGCAAAAGAACAAAAGAAAAAGTCTCGTCTGTGAGCATCACACAGAAAGTCAGACCTGTGTCCGGGTCGGCTGTGGAAGTGTTTACTGTTAGAGGAAATACTGGTTAATTGAACCTATTGGACACATGCATCTGTGGGTACCGAACAAATATTTTTGGCTTCATATTTAGTTAATCCAACAAAAAATCTATGAAAATCCATGCAGAGTCCATGCAAATCTATAAAGACCTACAGTATGCAAACATAAAACAATATGATGAGTAAGGAAATCCCAGATTTCAGTCGTGAGGGCTGTTCTGAGAAACACTAAACATTATCAACAAAAAAGGTTTGCAAGGTGAGAGAACTTATGCTGTATGAATATTTCTCAGTTATGTTCTAAGATGAAAGCTGGTGTAACTATAGCTGGACATGTTTTTAGCTGTTCTGAACATACAGTAGCTCCACTAAGCAGCTGCTTCTCTCCCAGTCTGTGAGGAGCTGAGCTGCATGTCTGATAAGACTGTTATCTATCACCTGGAGCGTTTGTGTGCATCAGGCTCACGTAGCAGCCATGAAACCATGTTAGAAGTTATTTGTATGTGTGAATGAAATGCAACAACATGAAAAATACAAATGTCCCTTCTGTTTGCCAAAGTAAATGCACATGTTGAAGTAGTTGTGACTGTGCAACCAGTTAGCTACTGCTGAAGAAGGAGTGGGAAGAGGAAGCAGTGGTAAGCGGGAGTGAGTCAATTAATATATTTTTTTTCATCCCTTCCTTTTTCTAATATGGGGGTAAAAAAGGGGGGGGGGGGTGTTGGGTTTTGCGTCCGGGGCCCCGCCGGCCGGCGGGGGGGGGGGGGGGGGAACCAGGCCAAAACAAAAATGTTTGTTTGGATCGGATGACTATGGGCAGCTGTTATCACAGCAAATTCCACGGAATAAGAGGAACAAACATCACTAGTTAAGCATACTTTAAGCTGAACAAATATATCATCACACAAAATGCACAGCCTGGAAGTTTAACTCTCCAAGACCTGGCACCATCGAATTATATGTATGCCTCCCTCATACAGAGAAGCTCTTCTCTAAAAAAACAGATGTAAAAGTTTAGAATTGTATACAACGTATACATCCAGACCCAGTTTCTGCTTTCTAGATCTCTCATCATGCCCTAAACAACGTGCAGTTGTCCTTAGCTACACGTCTAAAACTGTATCTACTGTCTGATTTCTCTGTGCTGATGGAGAATGTCGTCTTAACAGATGCTTATGAGGCATAAACACAAACACTGGGAAACTAAACTGAAAATGGAGATGAGGTTAGCAATGCTGCTCAAAGTAATGAAACCAAAAACAGACAAAACCTAAACCAAATGTGGAAACCAACATAAACCTTAACTGGATTCCTATGAAACAAAAAGGCACAAACTAAAACCTGTAACCAAAACCCATCTATAACAAAACAAGGCCTAGCTACCCAACTCCAACACAAATCCAGTGTAAGACACAACAACTGAAGTCACCGAAACCCACAAACAAAACAAACTGAGGACAGACAGATACGAGGCCAAACAGCTGTACCAGGCCATGTAGAGACACGGACGTTTCTAATAAAAACTACAAAGCCAGACTGTGGCCAGACTTATATCAGGACGTCAGGACGACTCCTGACCTGGCCCACAGTAGCTTTCTATTTTATATTTGTGTGGCTGTAGCAACTTCATAGAGTTTAAAGTTACCCTCCTGTAGTCAGTCTGAGCACTGACACATAGTCCAGTCATCCATTCTCTGCACCTCCTGGATTTCAGTACCCAAAACCTGCCAGCATATGCTTGAGGGTTTGGCTAGTGAACTCACACTCTTCTGTTTTTGTTTGAATGCAAACTGTTTAGTTGAGGTTAATCACCATTCCATTATTACTACAGGAAATCAAATAAGTCGTTTCTACTGCTAACTGCTAATGTTGTCCACTGATGACTGGTTATCAGTAATAACTTAAACTAAGTCCTCAACAGTTGTGATTGTTGACACAACTTAACTTGTCTAGTTGCAGCATGTGCGAAAACTAGAATGGTCTGGCCGATCACACCTTCCCTGGAATCTGGATCCATGATCCATACTTTGGCAATCAGATTGTTTCTCCCATGTACCAATAATGTTATTTCTGGTATTTCTTCCGCATCCGCACATAACTCAAACAGGTTTAGAATATCATCTCCTTCTTCTTTTCTGTCCTTCTCTGTCTAGTCAGGCGTTATGCCTGACTTAAGGCCTGAAACCCCAAAGCAGCACATTCTTTAGCTGTTGCCTGAAAGCTCCATCTTCCTCGCTATCATCCTCCAAACCACTGTTCTCAGCAAACACTTTTTACATTCGTCCTCTAAACTCCATAACAGACTCCCCATCCCATTGTTTGGTCTGACTGATAGCAGACCAAACAACAGGACACAGCTGTGCTAAGGTCTGGGCTATCATGTGCAACAGGTTAGGGTGGGGTGTCCGTGGTTACGGGTTGGTAATTCCCACACTCTGTACCAGTGTCTCTCCCCCATCTCCGGGCTGAGTTGAAAACACTTTCTGGGGAGACAATAATTAATAACAAAACCTGGTGCACTGTCCCACATCCAGAGTCATGTGGACTCCATTATTTGTCCATTTATGAAGGAACCTCACTGACTCTGGATGTGTCACAGCCATGTATTCAGCATCTTCTGAAAAATCAGGTGCTGTTTCACTGCAATTGCCTCCCATATTACAAAGTTATGAATTTGTGACTCCGTCAAAAGGAAATTTCTCCAGCGGACCCTTTCCTCCTTCCCTTCAAGTCAATCTTCTAGGCCAAACCTGTTGTTTGGTCCGGACTTGAACTCGGGGTTCTATCCCGGGAATGTGAGGAAGGTTTTAGATCCTGATCAGAAGTCACCTAAAGCCTTAATGATTTCAGTAAAGGATTCATGCACAGTCCAGACTTTATGTTGGCACTGGTAGGTTTCGGGGCTGGACTGTGTCAGTAATCCTCCAAAATCCTTTCACTCTTTCCACACACACACTCTTCACATTCACACCTTTGAAACCAGACTAGTCATTACTGAATTATAATTAGTTTATATTGTTCCTTTTCAGTATAAAGTACTACAGGAACTGTTACAATTTAGAGTTTTACCAAACGAAGCTTCATGACTATGGGACCCAGTCCCATCAGGACCCAGTCCTGCTTATAGGCCTGTGAGGAACTTACTCTACAAATGGGACCCAGTCCCACCAGGACCCAGCCCTGTCTCACAGCCCTGCGGAGGTTTGAACCGTTACTCAACAAATGGGACCCAGTCCCACCAGGACCCAGTCCTGTTGGTTTGGCGTTGGGCGCCAGGACCCAGTCCGCTTACAGGCCTGTGAGGAACTTACTCTACAAATGGGACCCAGTCCCATCAGGACCCAGCCCTGTGGGGTCTCATGGGCCCAGTGCCAGGCCTGTGAGGAACTTACTCTACAAATGGGACCCAGTCCCACCAGGACCCAGTCGGGGCGGCGCCAGGGGCGCGACCCGCCTGTCTCACACCCTGGCGACCATCCGGATCTTCTGTTATCCAAAAAACAGGAACGTACATGTCTTGTCTTCTTTTAAGAAAAACAATGACTTCTTTAATTACACCTTTAGGGACCTAATGTCCCTCCACTCTGCACTTGGTGGTCTCACCCCTTTGGTTCTTTGGATGCCGTCAAGCAGGACCAAACTCGGGGCGGCAGACCCAATCCCGGCCAGTACAGAATTCACTGGACTGGACTCTTATCAGCAGGTCCAACCTGCTGGCTGTGCACAGACTACAGAGTTGTTCTGCCGTTCCCGAGTCAGCTCCACTGTGTTGGCATCCGGCTCGAAGGACCAAAATGTTATGTTAATTCTTTATAAACCCAAAAGGAATGAGAGAGACAAGAAAGAGTCAACACCAAGTTAGAGTTTTAACTTGCAAGGGGAGACAGTCTCATACCATCTCCGAGGTTTTTCTGAGCCTTGCAGCTTTTTATTCACACAGGTCATGTTAGACAAAACAACTCCTTGTATGGAAACGGGTTGACAGATACAGTAGCAGAAGATAGGAGTACTTCTCCATAGCAGTACTTTTCCACTGAGAGCATGTCACACTGAAGCAGATCATGCATGTCACACACTTATCATTGATAATATAGAATTATTCTAACATTGTGTTTCATCTGATACGAGAGAATTCTCTGTTTGATTTTCTGTGAGACGTCTCATGTTGTAATAAATCTATGAAGGCATAAACGGACTCGACTCAAATTCTTCCACCTGTAGGGATCATTTTTTATTCCTCAACATTACATGCATGCTAAATACTCATACCCAAAGGAGCTAAATTACCAGTGTTTTAAACTTTCAAATCTCTCTTTAGAGTCATTTATTACCATGAGACTGCAGCAAGACTCAAAGCAAGGAGGCAGACCCAGATAGAAGTTAATCATTTATTGAGACTGATTGTTTGTAATCTGATCCGAGTAAAACAGATGACAAAATAAATGTAAGTGTTATTCTGGTTTAATTTGTTGGTCCAATACCATGTCTGTTGGAGAGGCTGATGCAGTTTATCATCACATCATTTGAAGTTGATGGACAAAACGCTCATTTTACTTATGTGTCACTTTTATTCTTTGTTGTAGGGATGCACGACAACCTTTTTTTCAAAACTGATAACAGATAAATTTCAGCTCCTAAAGACAGATATCGTGTAGGGGTGGGAAAAATATCAATACACTGAAATATCGAGATATTTTCATATGCCAATATAATATAGATTTTTTAAAAAGCGATCTCTATTTTACTAATGAAATCTCGCGATATCTCATTGTTCTGATGAAATCTTGCAGTTTTTCATTTAAGATCGATACCTTGTGTAAAATTATCAATATATCAGCTAGGGTTGTCACGATACCACGAGACCAATACCATTTTTTACAACTGCTTTCAGTGTTTATACAATTTGATTTTCTTCAGATGAAGGAGCCGAAGATGAGGACATCCCAGATGTGATGCAGAGGATGAGGACGTCCCAGATGTCATGCAGAGGATGAGGACGTCCCAGATGTGAAGCAGAGGATGAGGACGTCCCAGATGTGATTCAGAGGATGAGGACGTCCCAGGAGGCAACTGGACAGTCACACGGACACGAGCTACTTTCAGAGAGAGCAACTTTTAAGATTTCAGAGAACATGTGAAGTCAGCAGACCTCAGGTGTCCGTGTGTGTGGAACGGTTGCCAGAACGTCCCAGATGGTTTACTAGTTATTTGTACACACAATCACATTTCCTACAGAGGTGAACTAATTGTGAATGAGAGGATGTATATCGTCCTATGATTTTATGGATACCGATACCAATGTCCCAGATACTCCTTATCAGGGATACCGGTATTTCCCAGATTCTGCTTATTGATACTATACCATAATTTAGAGTAAATAATAAAGACATTACAAGATGTTACAAGATCCAGCGGTGGAGAATATTTGTTCAGATGATGTTGATAGATGTGATGCAGACGATGAGGAAGGCTGAGGACATCCAAAAGTGTGGTGAAGGATCCAGATGTCTGGGAGAATAAGGGACTTCGTGCTCTGGTCTTAGTCACATCATTGTGATTCTTTGACTGCGTAATGATAACTTGATGATTTCAGGTACATGTACAAAAAGTCAGCAGAGCCTCGGTGTCCAGTATCTGTAACGGTTGCCAACCCTGGTATGGTTTATTAGTTATTTGTACCACACGATCACATTTCCTACAATACACCCCTAATTGTGAATATCTGTACTGCTGCATGTGTTACAGATGATCTTTTACACTAAATGAGAAAATAAATTCAGTGAATAAATGAAGTGTTTCTCCCCCCCCCTTCATTAAATGCTAAATTCTTGTTAAGTCAAATAATTCTGTAAATGGTCTCTATGCACGACTCCACTATTTCCTGAACTGAAGGTAGCTCCTTTGTTTCCTGTCTCTCATTACTGGACAATCTGAGTAATCCAGGTGTGCCTGACCCCAGTAACTGGTCAGGTACCTTAAGTTCAGAAAGTAGTGGAGTCGTGCGTAGAGCCCATTAAGTTTTTAAATATACTAAAGGAACACTAGTAAAAACGTGAAAGTTTCTAGAGTGGCAGTAACAATATCTGACACACACTGATGCTTCTACAGATGAGAAAGGATGCAGATCAGTTCCTGTGGACGGTAACTGAGCTCTGGTGAGATCAGATGTTGAGGTGACGTGCTGTCATTGTTGACATGATCCAGTTCAAGAGTTTATTTTTTCAAAGACAAGATTGAAACTTGCTTGAATCCTCTGCTAGATTTTCTCCTGCAGACACAAGAGGACAGAAAGTAAATGCATTATATTCAACCATCATTTTTTTGCTGGTCTTTGCATCATCCTGCAAGAACAGTTGAAATATTTAAAATCAGGTAATGATCCTGTTTTGGTCCAAGTTTTCAGATTTCAGCTTTACAGAAGGCATCAGTGGTCTCATTAAGCATGTTTTTATGGAACTTTGATGTTATAATGGGAGACCCAAATCTCTAACATGCTACACATCTTGTAATACAGACAAGAAAGAATTACCATTCATTATAAAACTTGTAATATGACAATGTTTGCAACTCGGTGGCTATCAGGAAATTTGAGACCCTATATTTGTCTTAAACTTTATCATCATTTGTGGTAAGAGATAATAAAACTCAATATCAGCAGGTCCTATTCTTAGATTTCTGATATCATGAGGTTGGAGACAAATTGTGCAGCAGATGCAAACATACATACAGACACTTATTTGAATTTGTAGATCCATTTTGATTTGTAAATTGTGAACATGAACATAATAGACTGAGACCAAATGTTTGTGAAACTTTACTTTTTTTCTTCTTTTTGAACAGAAACGACAGTTTATGATGCAGCTCAGTGATCTCTGTAGGTTCAGTGTTTTTAGATGATTTTTATTCAGGCAGACATTAAGATTACTGAATGTCTGATGTGTCCTGTGAAGTTTTCTGCTTTTCACAGTCCAGGACGCGCCCTCCTGTGGTGAAATGTGGTCATTACATCATGTTCACGAACCTCAGTCTGAGTAGGAGGAATGGAACAAGTTTCCAACTCCACAAATGAAACCAATTAAATAGAAATACATAAAAATACCAAAGGAAGGGGGGTAGGTGTCTAACCTCTGTACTCTTGCATGTTGTATTTATGCTATATTGTTTGGAAGACCAAAATAGAGAGAGAGAGAGAGAGACTATTACAATATTAAATTTCCTTCCTGGAATACATAAAGTATTTTTCATTTCATTACTTTTATGTTTGGGTTTGATTTTATAAAGATTTCTTATTTATGTCGCCTACTTTATCATTTAACCCCTTCATAGGACTACCTGGATTTGTTTGCCATTAGGGATGGGCGATATGGACTAAAAAATGTATCATGATAATTTCTTGTATTTATCACGGTAACGAAAAGTGACGATAAAAGCTATCAGCAAAATATTTTGTATTATAAATTTGTCACTAAATTCTGTCCTGAAAGCCCTACAAAGTACTAGAAGCCACTAAACTATGTCAATTAAGTTCAAGTAGTGCACCTGTATTACAAAACTAGTAACACCAATTAAATAAGTCTGAAATATGAGAGACCAAATTCCACATTTATTCAAACGATGCAAACAGCAAAACTAAATTGGCCTTTTAAAAAAACTAAAGTAGTGCAACTGAAAACAACCTGATAAACTGTCATCTCACGATAAAAACGATAAGTTCAAATTGTTATTGTGGGGAATTTCTTTGACGATATATCGCACACGATAATATATCGCCCATCCCTATTTGCCATTATATATAAATAAAAAATAAATACAGGAAGCAAAACTGGAAAACATAAAAACCAAGAAAAAGACTGGAATAAAATAAAAAGGATTATAATAAATGAATCGATATAAATAATTGGTAGATGACATCAAATGAATACTGAGTGAATAAAAGGTAAATAGGTTAATTATTTTGCTATTACTGTCAAGGACAGTGATCAATAATCACTATTATTGATGACTTAATTACTTTTACAATGATTTTGCTAGTGATAAGAAAAAAGTAAGTGATAAATCCAGTGACAAACGTGTAGGCTTCTGCAGAGTACTTTCTTAGTTAAGTTGTTTTTTCATTTGTTGTGGTTTAATTTGTCCCAAATAAAAGGTGATTGATTTGTTGATGAAATATAAGTAAAATATTTTTTTGTTCTCCTGAGGGGGGGGGTAATGGGAAACCGGAGTGCCCGGAGAAAACCACCTGCACGAGCGCACAGGACTCCACGCTATGTTGCAAAGCCCGCCCTCAGGCCAGGATCGAGCGCGCGCTCCGCTGACTGTGAGACGAAGGTTTTAACCAGCGCTCTGTCGTGCAGCCCGATGCAAACCGTTGTTTTGCTACATTTATCCTTTTCACTTTTTCATCCTCACATTTTACTGCGGAAGCTGCATAGACTTTAAAAAACAATCTCTCCGGGAAAAGGCGACATTTTTACACATGTTTGGTGACATGAGGAGCAAGAGAATTTAAAAAAAAGCATTTTCTCTGTATGAATGACGTCACGTAGCTAACCAAAGAAACAGCATTTGAGTTTGATTTGATAAAAATGTCTTCCTCATGTAGCCTACTTTGTCATGTAACCCCTTAATACCTGAGTTTATTTGCCATTATATAAATCAAATAAGTTGCCTACATGAAGCAAATCTGGAAAACCTAAAAGCAAGAAAAAGACTGGAATAAAATGAAGCACAATTTCATTTATCAAAAGGATTATGATCAATGAATTTATACAAGTAACAGGTAGATGATATCAAATAAAAACAAACATGCATCAACGATAAAAGGAAAATATGGATGTGTTGTTTTCGGGACTACAGCGATGGGGGGTCCCTAACGACGCCGCCCCAAACACGAGAAGCCGCGCGTTCGCATCCTGGCCTGGAGGTGGGATCTGGACTCCAGCCTGACTTCACGTGCATTCCTGTAGTATGGTTTACTCCGGCGCACGGTTTCCCAGGGCCCCCCCTCCAGGCAAAAACTCTTTTGCAAATCCACACTTCCTCAACAAGTCAGCCAGCTGTTCTTCCTCACACATCACCTTCCTCACTTTATTCACCTAGCAGGGACTTTAGCCTCACCTACATGCCGCAGCAGCACTTACAAACAGCACGTGCTGCTAGCCTCCCACCACGATTGCCGCCACTTGGAAAAGTAGCGAGCATGAAAACAATCACAACTTCCAACACTGAAGGAGACTCGTCCTGTGCTTGTTGTGTGTCAACTCTGTCAAGCTGCTACAGGCAGATACATTCATGTGTTTTCATGTGCTTGCTGCTGCTGTTTGGAACAAAGCAGCTCAACCGCTAACTGCCGTTAGCCTTTAGCTTAGCCTTGTCATAGGCCTTATTCTGCATTGCTGTTAGCAAGTGCTCATTTCTGGAAGTCATTCTGTGGGTTATTCACCATGAATTAGCCTGTAGTTTATTTATTATAGGTGTGTGTGTGTGTGTGTTTATTTTCAGCCTGGTGTGAATGAGTGTGTGAGTGTGGGCTGTGGACATTTGAGGTCATTTTGATTTATTAAACATTTTCATTCAAGTTATTAAAGATCATTTGTGGGTCAAACTTATCAGAGCAATATAAGAGAGTTTGAGTATCGTTATCTGAGCAAACTTAAAGGTCAACACTGAACAAGTTAACTATTTTCCACATCCATTTCATAATCCTGTGGTAAATATGTAATAATGTTTGGGGAAATATAAAACAGGTTACACTGAACTTTGTTTGTTTTTTGCTGTGAGCCCAAAACATCTATTATGATTGTGTCATATTAGCTGAATGTATGAAGCTGCTCTGAAGGTGAGGACGGACCTGCAGATTCAGAGTGCCGGGAGGGACGGGCTGCAGAGGGCTGTCACAGATCTGCAGAAGGAGCTGGAGGATCTGGAGACTAGGGGTGCACCGATCGGCTCCGATTTCCTTAATTTTGGGGGATCGGGGATCGGCCGATCAATAAATGTAAAACCGATCTTATCTACCGATCATATTTACTTCAGCTAAAGTCACTTTTGGTGGTTTACATTTTGTTAGTTTGTCTTGTAGATTATTTTATTTATTACTTATACCATATTATATGCATTGCAAAATAAGCAAAATACTGTTGTGAAGTTTGTTTTTAATAAGAGGCTCAAAGCCAGTTTGAAATGCAACCAGTTGAGCTAGTTTTGTGTTTAATAATGTGAAAAATGAGACTGAAGGAATAGAAATTATACTTTTGTAGTTTGGACAGCAATGCTTGCAACTTTTATTTATATTTAAGAACAGTAGCTTGTGCAGTTAAAACTAGTTTGCATTGTACTACAGGTACTGTGTTGTTTATTAATAGAACAAAATTGGTACATTGAAGATGTTTGCTGTCAATTTTTAAGAAAAATTTGTATCGGCAAAAATCGGTATCGGTGGGTCAGATTTCTTAAAGATCGGCGATCGGTGATCGGCCAGAAAACTGCAATCGGTGCACCCCTACTGGAGACTCAACAAGGGGCCATGCGGCACCAGATGAACCGGATGGTCCAGAGTGTGAAGAGCCTGAGTGAGCCAAGGCCAGGGGCCTGTACGACGAAGCCAGATTTTCTCTTATGGAGGTAACTTCAGGGTTAACCCTGGGTTTTTCGTCCTATGACGCTGGTTCACTTCTGATCGGGTTCTATCTCCCCGGTAACTTATGCTGAACGCCTAACCTGGTCCGGACCAGGTTAAGTTCTGGATAAGAGATCTCCGACTATGAAAGCACCACTCCCTGACCAATCAGCACTCTTGGAAAATGGCCTGCCCATTTTTAGAAGATCATGTCGATGCCGGTGCGCAGATCGTGAGAGGAGTTCTTAGAAGAGAGAGAATATTCAGAGATGGTGCCCTTTTGATTTGCCACATGACACTTTATATGAAAGATGGAGGTTTTCCTCTGCTGGACTCCGTTACATCTGTCAGCTGTTAGAGCCGTACATCACTAATGTAACGCATCGCAGCCGGACACCGACAACACCACAGATGCTCTGCATCACACTGAGGTTTTATTAATGTTAGACTAATTGAATTAATTTTGATATAGACCAACACCTCACCTCGAGTGAAAAAAAAATTAGTGCTGTACTGATGAAGCTGAAAAGCTTATTTTTTGTGGCCGAATTATGCTCACGGTCCCACTCAGTAAAACGTCATTCATTTATTTATTCATTCATTCATTCACTGGTAGTTTGATGCACACCGTTGGCGACACTGAAAACGTATAAAAACATGTCATGTAATACCCGCTTTTCCCCTGTGGGCTGCACAAATATTAAATGAAATTCCATTCATTCATGAAAGAGTGTGGCAGCATAGAATCTCGTCAATGGCCGGTTTGGATTATATATTTGTATTTGTTCTTTACTTGTTCCCATGATCGTCTTGCGCTGCGGGGTTGCATCTGAAATAATGTGATTAAGAGGTCACACATGTAGAAAACATGAATTTATGGAGCGCACACCCACCCATGCTGGCATGGTGAAGGGTTACAACACGTGCAGGATATGAGCCTAAAATATCCATATGCACAGTATGAGAAGCAAATATACTGAGGAAGCGCTGTAGTGTGATGAACACTAAATGATCAGAGTCCGATATCGTTCCATGATTGTACAATCGCGCATTAACAGCCAGCAGTCATTCCTGGCTTTTGCTGCAGCATAAATGGAGCCATTTATTATCATTCCTGAATGATAATGTCGTGTTATCATTCAGGAACGATGATCCTGAATTCTTCATATTTGTTAAGTATCATCGTCTGCTCCTCCATGGTGAAATATGTCGCTCTCTGTTTCTCCATGTCTGCGATTGGTCAGATGCTTCCAACACCGCCTCTTTTATGTGAGCGCGCACTGATTAAGATTGGAAAACCCTGGGTTGAATTACCGAGTTGATAACCAGCTTCATAGTACCGTTTATCAAGACCGCAGATGTCTGGTTAAGTCAACCCAGGTAACAGAGAGAAATCCCGGGCTTGGTCGTACAGGCCCCTGGAGGTCAGACTCAGCCTGATTGCAGCTTCATCAAGGTGAGGAAGAAGCAAACAGTTTGCCTTGGTGACACAAACTTGCAGATATAAAGTAAGGCTGTGTTCCTGTAGTAGGTCCAGATGGGCCACCTCTTAAACCCAGAAGTCTTTGATGTGTTACAGGTTGTCATTGATAAACAAGCCAGACGGCTCGCCGACCTCACCTCAGAGGTTTTAACGCGGGAGAGAATCATCAGCAGACACCTGCTGCTGATCCAACACCTGGAGAAACGTCTGTCTTCAGGTTTAAAACGCAGACACAAAAACATTCAATGTCATATTCACCAGTTTGTGAACGTGTGGCTTTCTTGGAAAACTAATCCTAGATCCTCTGACTCTTCCCTAACTTCTGCCAGCAGGTGATATTTTTTCCCAAACTCTGTCAAATATGTCAACATTTGGTTGAGAAACTGGCTCAAGTCATTCCCCTTTCCCAAAGGGAGCACCAGAATGATGGTGCAACATTTGCAAACTGGCTTTTTACATGCTACAGACGACTTCACAAAGTGGCTGAATTCTCATAAGAATTGCAGGATGGTGATAATGGGAGGAACCATTTAGCTCGCACTTTTTTCCACTCAGTTTATGATGGACATTTGCCGCATCTTTTGATCAAGTGTTGCTTTTGTTTTCATCCTCTAATCACATTTTGGCTTTAACCCTCAAATATATTGTGTTTTTTTGTTCTGTAAAGCTGCTCAGGCTTTTCTGCTTATTTCTGTCCTGCCTTGATGTGTGTTTCGGGTGCCTGAGAGCCTCCCAGCCCCCCCGGGGTCCTATTTTCACCCCGACTGTGTCCCTGGAGCACAGCTGCATCAACGCAGTGACAGTGACCGCTCATCGGCTGCCATGAAAAAGAAGTTTTAAAGCTAAAAAAGCTTTGGAAGTTGCTGGAATAAAAAAGGAGGTAAAATCAGAAATACTTTGTAAACATTTCTTGGTTCTGTTGCAGCACATTTCAGATGAACTTGACATGTTTCTTCACTACATCTCAACAAAAGTACCTACTTTTCAGATTTAGATTGTGGAAATAAGAATTGAATAAAGAAAGCTCTTGACACGCTCTTTAATCTTTAAGCTATACAATCCTTTTCCTGTTGCTACTTTTTGAATTTAAGCAGGACTTTATGAGATGATAAAACAGCAGACGTCTTGTAATGAAAGTGTCACGTTCTCTCTCTAAGATGTCCAGCTGCTTATGAGGTTGAAAAATCCCGCTTTACTGATCTTTAGCCATCATGTTGTGCCTCTGACTTTGTTAAGAATATTGTGGGTGATAATGGTGGTGCAACATGCTGATGCCACATGCTGAGGAGAGAGCTTGCACATGTGCACCCAAACCGAAGGACGTGCAGTCAAGTCAGAGGACACTGCAGAAGAACAACAAGCAGCTTCCAGCTTTCCTAAGTCAAATTAATTAGCTTCATCACATTGGAATCAGGAAATTATTTCACTCTGTAATGAAATAAAGGTAAACAGCGGACAAGGTCACGCAGATCTGTTACTGTTTCAATGGTGGACATAAACGCATAGTACTTCATCTTTCACCAGTCGAGAATTCAAAAACTATTGAAAGCACACAATAATTTCACAGATAGATACAAGACCTGCAAGTTAGTGATGCGTCATGCTCAGAAGAGCCGGCTCTGAGAGCCAGTGTTTTGCAGTGAATCCGAAGAGCCGGCTCCCAGTTTCTTTTTCAGAGAACTTTGCAAAACGTTGTTTGGATTGACCACTTTGAAGACCACGCGGCCAGTCACATGTGAACATACAGGCTTGTGAAAACAGAGGAGGACAGATGTTCCACTACAAGTGAAGACAGGAGACAGTGGTGAGGAGAGTGTGTGAGCACATCGCGTTGTCCTGTAATGTAACTTGAAGTGACGACAGAAAGTGAAGCATCATGTTTTTCAACACACAAACCAGAAAAAGCAACATTGTAACGGCTGTTTGGTGACATGAGGAGCAAGAGTGGCTAAAAAAGGAAATACAAAAAGCATTTTCTCTGCGTGACTGACGTCAGTTCACCATGAAGGGAAAAGAAGCATTTAAAAGAATGCTGCTCAAGATGATGAAGATGATGGAGGATTCTTCCCACCCTCTCCACAACACGGTGAAGAATCAACAGAGAGTCCAGTGGGAGGCTGCGTGAGGTTGGCTGTAGGACGGAGAGGTACACAAATTCACTCCTGCCGGCAGCCATCTCTCTGAAGAACAAAACTGATTGATTATTGTTGCAATATTAGTTTTTCACTTATATCCAAATTTCTAAAAATTGGTTGTCCCACCAAAATATAAAGAAGTACATTTGAAAACATATTCATTTGTCAAATGAGTTCGTACACACAGATTTAAAATTGATTGTATTAACTGTTACATAATGTAATTAACTTAAAACAACAGAACACTCATTCTTTTTCTGTCAATCTGTGAAAACCTTATGGGAACGTCTACATGACCTCCTGACCATGAAATCCATAGTCATAGCCCCCTTCTCCTCCCAAACTGTTTTCTATCTGAGAATAAATGTGTTGAATATCTAACAAAAAACAGGAGTGAAAAGGCTGCCTTCAAATTTTGAGTTAAATGGAAAAGCATAACTTGTTGTCATAACATCATTTCACGTTATCCTGAATGAAAATTGCTTGTTGTGTCAACATGTCTGATGGTTAACTTGATATATATTTGAAAGTTTATTCAACTTCTTTGGGTTTCCATTTAAACTTAAAATATTTTTAAGCCCAGTTAAAAATTGGAGTTGTCTAAACTTTGGTTTTTGGCTATTTTGACTTACATTTTTAATTGAGAGAACTAATTACTATAAACAATTAAATATAGAAATTAATTTAGACTCAATTAAAAGTACCAGGTTACTTTAAAGAAATTTATGAGTCAACTGAACTAAAGCTCAAAAGATAATTTTCCAAGTCCAGGCAAAAAAAAAAAAAAGTCCATTAATGCCATTGTACACTACATACAGCGTTTCATTTTCTAAAAACATATTTCACACATTCTTTGCATCTTAAAATTCACATTTTAAATACTGTTTCATCATAAATTTGACCCTAGAAAAACCTGATAAGAACAAGAGAGACATTTTTTTGTGAAGCATGCTGGTCTTTTATTGAACAACAATGAAGTTGCATCCTGAACCACTTTTTGAAGCACTTTTTCCAGTCAATAGTGAGAACTTTTCATTAGTCTGTACTCAAAACAGACATTTTACAATGAACACAGCGCAGTTTAATGTCTGTAACTTTGAACAGAGCATTTTAAGTACCTAAACAGTGATCTCTGATGGCGCAAAATGATTCGTCACTGAAACTGTTAAATCTGTATGGATTTGAAACTTCCGGCATCATGACAAAACTATCCCCAAATTAAATAGTAAAGAAAACAAAATTATGACTGTCAAAGTAAAAGAATTTACAAAAAGTAATCTGACCAAACTTGATACGCTCATTCCATCCCTTATTGTCTTGATTTCTTTTCTTGCTCAATACTTTTATCCATTTCACTTTCCACTTACATGGGGATATTTTCTGATGGAACTAAATAATAAACAAGAACACGCAGCTCAACACTTGCAAATACTATGGCACCCTTGAACTTTGAAGTTGAACAACGTTTAAGAACAGGGAAAGTAAGGAATGCTTTCCTTCAGTATCAGAAATCCTTGAGTCCTGAGATGAGACCTTTAAGGAAAAGCTGCATAGTTTTTTGCAGGAGTCTGTTTTTTAAACCATGCACAAAGGAGGAACACTGTCCTCCACCAATTTCCATCAGGACTTTCTGAATGACTTCAAATGAGGTCCTTTGGATCGTCTATATTAAGGGCAGACCCCTCAGCAGAGCAATGGCATGTGGGATGTCTTTCACATCAGACAGGACTACTTGTTCCTCAAGAACTACTGGTGTGGCAATGATGTCCTCTCCATCTTTCACCATCACTCAGCGTCACTCAGCACGTCCTTCTTGTGTCTGTCAGATGTGGCTGATGGCTGTGTGTGTGTGTGACCTGTGTCTTCGCTGTAACCCTCTCAGTATTTCCTGCCATCACCAACCGAGTAAAAACCGTCTACACGGAAAGACCTGCATGGGGGGAGACACTGACGTCATCCTTTAAATCCAGACACACCAGAAACTGGGAATCACACACTGGCTGCTTTAACATGCAATGTGACCGATAAAGAAAGACAGGAGGCGGCCAACCTGGCGGATCTGTCAGGCTGGCCACGCCTTGGAGAAACAGCTGATGAACGACACGTCACAGCGGCCGGATGACGCTTCAGAGGTAGACTGCAGATGCTGGTCAAAACTGTCAGTATGTGCTGCACATTGAAAAGAAGACAAAATGAACCTTTTAGAGTGAACAGATCACCAGAAGAAGAGAGGAAAAGACAGAGAAAAGGACAAAGTAAGAACTGGAAAGTCAAAATTGGACTGACTTTTACTGGTTGGAGAGATCTCAGAGAAGAGACAGGATTTAAGACGGATACTGATTTTGAAATCGTGAGGGGGTCCTCAGTGAGAAAATCTCCTACCGATCAGAGACAGCTGCTTATATTTTCCTCATGCCCACATATGTGAGGACAATAAAGCTATTCTTTTCTATTCAGAGTCCAGTTGTGCTTCTTTATCAATAAAAGTCAAAGGTCTTGTTGCACAAATAGGAAGCTCGGTGCAAGCTGGAAAGTAGCAACTGTTCTGTTCTGCAGAAACAGGCTTCTTTTTCCCTTTTTGTCTGGTGTTTGTATATATTTATGACATTGTTACATTCTGAAGTGAAAATCACCAAGCAGGAAGACACTTGGTGGAAATTGATCTCCACCAATCAAAAAGTGGACTGAATGCCACGGTATTTTTTCCACACACTTGGCCCCCCAAAATATCGTCTTATGTATATAAATTCAGTAAAGATGTCTAAAGATCCGTACAAAGTAGGCCTCTATGTCATACAGCAGTAGCCTTGACACACATGAAGCTGTATACATATACACGTATGGATATCTGTGTGTGTGTGTGTGTGTGTGTAGTAGCAATGGTGGCTGCTACTTGGATGTTATGGCTGAGTACTCTGTGTCTCTGTAGAAAGCCCTGAGAACCCTTTTAATTTTGTTGCTGATCTAGATCACCGTGTTGGGTATTTTTGTGGGGGTTGGAGGATTGATAGTAATGGAGTATTTTTACTTTGTTACTAGACACCTCTGACCTCCCCATGAAATTGAATTTTAGAACTAAAATAAAAAATCATGAATATATTTTAAAAGTGAATAACATCTTTAACTTGAAGCTTATGGATATTTTAGAGTCTTCAAGCTTTAAATAACATCATTTATGCCATATTGTGACAATCCCATCAGTTGCACCACCTGACTTTTGCAAGTAATTTCAAATTAAGCAGGCTTCTACTTGGACTGAGAGTTCAGAAAACTTATTATTTCCCTTATTTGATAGAGATTTACAAACCTTTCCACTCAGCAATAAAGTCTACTTGGGATCATCTGGCTGAAGCATCATCATGTTTGCTGTCACCACCTCTTTATTATACAATAAGTCATGTTTCTACAGTTGAGCCACTCTGACATTTTAGGACATAGAAATTGATGGTCAAAAGTTTTTAAGTGATCTCAAAAGCTTTAACTATCAGTATTTATAAATGATGGGTTACCTGAAAGATTTTAAACATGAAATCATGCCATGATCTTTCATTTTTAATTTGTTATAATAATGATTTAAAATAAAAAAAAACTTTTTAAAAAGTGATCTTACTCTGTTCATGTCCTTGGACAGTTAGCACCTGACATTTTGGGAGTTTTAGATGTGAAAACACAAATATATTCATGTACATATATATAGTTTTACCAGCTAAAGTAATGCATTGATCACATTTTTAAAAGGAAAAGTACACTCGGACACAGAAATATGCATGTCAATGACCCATTTGATCAATGAAACCGTTTTACTCAACCTTCTCCATCACCGACAGCTCTGAGTGCTAACAGCTAACAGCTAATCACCGGCTAACGGACAAGTCAAGCTTCTGCTCGGGACAATCTCAAACACATCCTGCTCAGCTGCAGGTTTTTTGACCCGTGCTTAACTAAAATCACCAAGTAACAAAAGCATGAAGCCACGGTAACATGACCGCTCAGAGTAAAAGTAGCAACTTCATAAAACGCAGCTAGCATCAACGTTAGCAGTTAGCAGTAGCTATTCAACACGACCGATGTAAATTATAGAGGAATATTTTCCCAAATACTTACTTCTCCTGCTCTGAAGTTAGTCCACAGTCTTTAACTCAGAAGAGTATTCCTAGCTCTTAGATACACCAGATGTAGAGCCTTTAAATAGAACATTGTCCCGTTATGTATCGGACATACGTGTAGCTTGCTTGTTAAGCAGCCGCTTCACAGTCACAAGATGGCGGGTTCGATCCCCGCAGGGACCCCTGACTGTGTGGAGTTTGCATGGTCTCCTCGCGCATGTGCCGGCCGCTCTGCGTTCCTTCCACATCCAAACCATGCACCCAACACAGTAATATCACATCTCAAAGCTATTACTGTGTGTATGTGTGGGCGCGTGGACGTGCGCGCAAGAGTGAATGTGTGTGTGTTTGGGCGCGTGGACGTGCGCGCAGGGGTGAATGTGTGCGTGTGTGTTTTTCTTCCACAGGTCCACTTGGGATCTGTGGCGTTTTTCCAGATGATTTCATCAAAATGAAACAACTTAGATATATTTAGCTAAATGTAGAGGCCTACTATATTTTAGTTAAATATACCGTAATGCATAGAAAACATAGTATAGAAAAAGAACAATTTGGGCAATCTGGAAAAAGTCCCATTTTACAATTATGGGATAGAAAATTACTCTCATTTTATTTTTGGTTCTCATTGAGAAATCAAGTTTGAGTAAAGATGTCTAAAGATCCGTACAAAGTAGGCCTCTATGTCATACAGCAGTAGCCTTGACACACACACATGAAGCTCTCTCTCTCTACATATCTATCTATCTATCTATCTATCTATCTATCTATCTATCTATCTATCTATCTATCTATCTATCTATCTATCTATCTATCTATCTATCTATCTATCTATCTATCTATCTATATATATATATATATATATATATATATATATATATCTCTATATATATATATATATATATCATCATCATCATTTTCTGTACCGCTTATCCAATTCAGGGTAGGGGCTGGGTGGAGCCTATCCCAGCTATTATCAGGCGAGAGGGGGTGTACCGTCGCCAGTCTGTCGCAGGGCCAACATATATATATATATAAAATATATACGTGTGTGTGTGTATTAGCATACCTTGATGTTATGGCTGGGTACTCCGTGTCTCTGTAGAAAGCCCTGAGAACCCTTTTAATTTTGGTGCTGATCTAGTGCACTGGGCAGAACAGGTGAGGACATGCAACCTCTTCTGTTTATGAGGATGAGGAAAAAAATCCACCCAGGATGATCACTGTGGATCTGGAAGTGCTGGTTATGGTTAAAAGGGTAAGAGGTGACGCAGCACAGTTGAGCTGCCGAGAGAGCAGACAATAACTGACTCTCTCTGCAGATGTCAGTGCCAACAGCAGAGCTGTCTTCAGGTACAGAATCATTAGTGGAACCTCATATAAAAGCTCAACGGGACTTTAATCTGATGAAGATGAGAGAGGATTCTTCCTCCTCTCCACAACACGGTGGGAGGCTGCGTCAGGTTCGCTCATACAGACATGAGACAGTGAGCGATTCTCCTCGCAGCCAACAGCACTGAACTGAAGCTGCGGCTGGACGCAAGCAGGAGGAGCTACTCACAGTCCAGGACGCGCCCTCCTGTGGTGAAATGTGGTCATTACATCATGTTCACGAACCTGAACAAGTTTCCAGACCTTGTGAAAATCTTACTACTGACATAGCTGCAAGAAATGTTTGAGTGTAGTAGGTAGAAAATACAAAGATAAACTTTGTATCCTGTTGTATGATGCGGTAGTGTAGTGGTTAGGGAGATAAACTTTTGCATCCTGTTGTATGTTGCTTTTTCCTTTTTTACAGGGTAAATGCTTGATGAGTAATGGAACTCTTCAATACAAGTCAGACCCACCATTAATCAAAATAAAATATTATTCCAATCTCCAAATATTCAATGAAAACTCCAACCAATCCTTGAGTGGGGTGCACCTCTAGGATTGAACGGACCTGCCTGTCAGACCTTTGTTCTGATTGGGAGGTGGAGGGAATGAAGGGGTGTGTCTTAGGAGTGAGGCGGGACTGTTTATATTCAAATAATCTTGCTGTGCTTTCTGAAATGCAAGATCGGTAAAGGTTGCTTTAAATAATTTTGATATTGCCATCAAGTTCTCTTATAAATAATAACTTTTTATCACTTATTCAAGTACTATTTTTTAGGACTTATCTTGGTAGCAAAGCAGGAATTAATGCAGTGACAAATATGTATGAACACTATATAGCTACCAATTGACGCTATTACGCTGGGCAGTCTAGTCGGCTTAGCGCTTAGAACACGCTTTAGCCCGCACAGTAAATCGGTTACGAGTCGGTCTGCATGGGTTCGATACCCTGACGGGGCCACTCCCTTGGGGCTGGACCCCTTGGCGACCTGTGAGGAGTTTTCCATGTTGTTCTTCCTAGACCTGCGTGGGTTTTCGGAGCTCTCGGAGAGGGGTCCGGTTTCCTCCCACAAATATCCCTCTCTCTCAAAAATCAGCATGCAGTGAGCCATTCATACATGTCCTAGAAATTACCTAGGTTATGTCCTTCACCAAGGACATACCACATGTACGCATGGCACACATAGGTACCAGTAGGTAAATGGGAGGGATATATGAAAAACTTTTTAAAAATGTATTTAAAACAAATTTAACTACACAAGACAGTTTGGTCTACAAATGAAAAGGCTCCTGTGCACCTAACAACTGAGGATCAAATCAAACGATTTTAAGTTTCTTTCAAAAGTCCAATATTTTACACACACACGCGCGCGCGCCTCCCACCGCGGGATCATTTTGCGATCACAGATCACACTGGTCAGTCATCGTTTCATGACTTCACATTTCCACCAGTCTGCGTGGTCGTGTCGCGGCTATCAGCAGTTCCTCACAGCAACAACGTCCCACATTTATTTTAATGATGAACAAGACTAGAAACAGAACTTTGTAACTGACAACATTTATAAGATAAAAAATCATCGAGTAACAAGCGAATGAATGAAAACTTTTTTCGACTAAATGAAAAAGACAAAATATATCAAGACAATACAAAACAATTTAAAAGATCAATAATTATTATAATAAAAATCATGTTTCCCCATCAAATAATAATATTAATAAGTTTGTAAAAGGAGTGGGAAGAAGCATAAACATTTTAGGAATTCCCACCCTTTCCTACATGTCATGTTTATATATTTATTTGCAAGATAATCCTCAAATTTATTCATACCCTCCAATTAAAGAAACGGCTATTCTCTATAATTATTCAGATAGCAAAAAACCATTAATAGATAAAACAGGCTATACAAAATTACAATTTAATGAAGTGAAATGCTGATTTTGAGTTGTGAATTAAATAATTAATTCATAAAAGGCAAAGAAACAAAACTTAGGGCTCCTTACTCATGAACAGCGGACCAAAATACCGTCAACAGGTGCAGATTGAACGTTGCAGAAAACTCATGATTGCAGTGACTGCCTCAAAGTGTTGCTCACCAACACTTTAGTTCAGGAGCCCCTTCATGCTTGTTTACTTGTTTTAATTTTAGTGGGCTTATATTTCTGTTAAATCATTTATAGGCTACATATAGATTTGGAAAAATCTACCCACTTTAACCCCCACTTGGTGTGGGTGTGACTTTTTGCGTCACCATAACGGCTCTTTACTCTGGTCCAGCAAAGAACTGGTGCCTCTTTAAAAGCAGTTTGGAGAGCGAGGAGCGCGTGGCTCTGAAGCAGAACCAGCTCAGTAGAAAATGGGCCCATGATTTACTCTCATTTTACCCACCCACCTGAGGTATTCCATTCACAAAAACTCAGCCAATCAGAGTGCGTACAGCTGTTTCCCTACACGTGGGCATTCTCTGCGTGGGCGCCCATTAAAAAGCATCAGACACCGACCACTTTGTTCGCTTTACAGAGGGTTTATGTGTGTGTGTTTTTAAGATAAAGAAAAGGTAAAGTGGTGTGCACGAGGACCTCATGCCCGTGTCCATGTAGCACTACGTCATGATGAGGGAGTGCTACATGGTTTTTTTTTTTTTATTTGCTCGCAACATACAGTAAGGTGACAGCGCGCACTGGGCACAACAGGTGAGGACATGCAACCTCCTCTGCTTATGAGGATGAGGAGAAAATCCACCCAGGATGATCACTGTGGATCTGGAAGTGCTGGTTATGGTTAAAAGTGTAAGAGGTGACGCAGCACAGCTGAGCTGCCGAGAGAGCAGACAATAACTCATGGACTGAGATTAAATACGGAAATTCAATAAACAATAACAAAAGGTGGAATATTCAATAAATAATGTTATACTGCTAACCAAATTTTATATGCATAAATGTCGTTGCACAAAATCTCCTCCTAATGAAAAAGCATTTAAAAATGAGTTTGTAATATTTTGTAAGTCTTTAATGAAAATCAATTCAGCCCCGCAATAAATCTGTTCTCATCTATTTCTGAATTTAAATTGTTTTAAACCACTGATTTTGTTTTGTTAATGTTTGTTTTTTTCTTCTTTTTTAATCATTGAAATTCGTATTATTTTTATATTTTGTTTTAATTGTATAGCCTACATTATCTTTCTTGCACTTTGGTTCATATCCTGGAGCTAACGTTTTGATGCCTTTTTCTTTTCTATTTTTTTTTTTTTTTTTTATCTATTATAGCCTCCCTATGCTATGTGAACTTCTTTTAAGGAGAATTATTTATTTTTTCTATAGATTTCCTTGTCATGTGAAATGGTCATTGCATTTATATTTGTACATGTCTTTTCTATGTTTCCCAATGTTAAATGAAGTTTGTTTTTTTTTTAGTTTTGATCTCCCTGCCATTTTGAGTACAAAATTTGCAGTTACGCTTCCTCACTTTCTCCTCTTTTTTTTTAAAAAAATTATTGATTTACACAAAATGGATACAATTATGGTCTTACAATTATTCCTCACTTTCTCCTTTGCGCTTTCTGGGTTTTTGTTTACGCTTCTGACACAAACGCCTCTGGTGGGCGGGTCTTCTGAGAAGTCCTCTCCCATTGGACGGTGATTTTTTTTGTGATTGACAGTTCAATGACCGGAACCTTTGCAGCGTTATTAGCTAGCAGGCTCAAGGTCGAAAGTGAGTACTGATCATACATTCAATCTATGCATAAACACTTTGAATGTCCATATAGTAAAATAAAACTGCATTTTACTATCAATATATTCGCTTTTACCTCATCACATTAGCTATCTTCCTATCTACTTATAATAGCCATGGAGCTACTGCTATGCTACAGGGAGTGTTCGGGGTTAACAATCCGGCGTATAGTAAGTCTGTGTGATTTTATTTATAACCCTTTATTTCTGAAAGGCGGTATGAGCTTCGTATATGAGGCTTTTATTGATTTATTTATGTATTTGCAAAATGGTGGGTTTATTTAGACAGATGCAGTAACGACATTGTGCCAGTAGGGGGCACACGGAGACTGAGTCACTTGTTTAATTCTCCGATTGTCTCATAAACAAAGATGGTCGTGCGCCACCAGTCTCCCATGCTGTCATTTCTCATTTTCTTTCCAGGTGAGAAACGTCCCTAAAACCAGGTAAAGTTAGTGCATCTGGCTAATTTACCATGTGAAAGGTTTTCAGGCAAGTGTGAGATTAGGAGCCTTTGTCGGTAGAGTTGTGTGGCTTGTTTATTGCTTGGTGCTAGTTAGCTAGCTGTCTGTAGCTAAGAAGCTAATACAAGCTACACCTGTTAAACCTTACGTGCAACAATAAGTTATGAGAAAGTGGGCCACACATCCTGAGTTTTGGGCTTGATGCACCTGGTAATCAGGCTCCATGTTTTTGTCGATTTGTGTTATGAAAACATGAGTGTATGGAGATTATAACTGTGATACATGTATGACTTTTTTTAATGTTAAAATGGCATTGATTTAAATCGGTTAAAGTCTCCATGTTATTTTGTTTAAAATGTTAATGGTTAATAGATGTCACCTACAAATACCTGTGCAGTACATGTGTAGAAGATCATATCACATGTGATTAGAGATGCAGTTAAAATGCAGCAGCGGTTAAAAAATCATTTGGTAAATGATGGAATTACGACAGAAAGAAACAAAGTTGATTTGTTATGCCTTGTTGATATGGCCAATGTTGATTTTTTTTTATTATTATTATTCTGTTTTTGTTTTTTGTCCTTGTACACATGTTTACAAAGATAATATGTTTAAGTGAAATGCTGGTTTGTAGACTGGAGCATCAACAGCTTGATGAGTTTGTAGCTGAGATAGATTGGAAGAGCACAGACCATGTCTCCTGTAGGATCATTTCTGCTTTGTTTTCCAACTTTATCTACTGTCCACAGGTTCTGGTACAAGTTACAGTTGTTGTTACATGCATGCTAAATACTCATACCCAAAGGAGCTAAATTACCAGTGTTTTAAACTTTCAAATCTCTCTTTAGAGTCATTTATTACCATGGGACTGCAGCAAGACTCAAAGCTAGGAGGCAGACCCAGATAGAAGTTAATCATTTATTGAGACTGATTGTTTGTAATCTGATCCGAGTATAGAGATGACAAAATAAATGTAAGTTTTATTCTGGTTTCATTTGTTGGTCCAATACCATGTCTGTTGGAGAGGCTGATGCAGTTTATCATCACATCATTTGAAGTTGATGGACAAAACGCTCATTTTACTTATGTGTCACTTTTTATTCTTTGTTGTAGGGATGCATGATAACCTTTTTTCAAAACCGATACCGATAACAGATTAAATCCAGCTCCTTAAGACAGATATCGATAACTGATAACCGATAACACACATACATACCTAATCATGACATCAATACTGTTCATAAAACCAAAAAGAATTTTTACTTTTCAAATGAAGAAATATTTCGTTTTTCAAGTTAAAAACTATCAGCAAGCCTCTCAAACATTTTCTAAAAGATATCAAAATTATGAGATATATCTGAAATGCACAAAAAGGGAAAAAAAGAGAGGTAAAAAAATAAAAGGGAAAAAGAAAGGGGAGAAAAAAAAAAAAAAGGACAGGTCAGACTTATCTATGTAAATAAGCATTTTTAAACAACAATGATTCCAGTCTCCTAATGTGAGCGGAGCACTGCGACGTGACTGACAAAAATAACTATGTTATCGGGTAAGGGTGGGAAAAATATCAATACACTGAAATATCAAGATATTTTTATATGCCAACATAATAGTGATTTTTTAAAAAGCGGTATCTATCTATTTTACTAATGAAATCTCGTGATATTTCATTGTTCTGTGATGAAATCTTGCAGGTTTTCATTTAAGATCGATACCATGTTTTAAAATATCAATTTGATATCAGCATATGAATAAATCGCAAAATTTCAGTTCATTAATATTTTTCCCACCCCTATTATCAGGGCAAGTCGTCATGATATCGGACTTATCGGAATGATGTAATAATTTCCTGTTATCGGCCCGATATATAGCAGACTGATAATTATTGTGCACCCTTACGTTGTTGCATAATATTTGACAAGATATTTATAAATATTTGACAAATATAATATCTTGTTTCATGTACAAGACAACTCAAAGTGCTCCACATTTAACAATTAAAGTATTACAACAATGTGCAAAGAAACATTAAAAATAGGAGAGATGCACAGAGAATAACTCAAAACAATAATAATAATAAAAAATAATAATTTTAAAAAGCTGTCCATCTCTGCAAAACCTTCACCCAGTCTGGGCCTGCAGTGTTGACCACAAATCTTCCCAACTGGGCTGCTACTGTTTTATCATCACATTTGCTGTTTCTGTTCATCTGGATGGTCTGAACAGAAACCTGGATTTCTTCCTCTGAAGTTGTATGAAAACATGGTCATCACTGAGTCCTGGTTGTGGAACGAAAACTACAGATAAAACCATTTTAAAAATGACTGAAAACATTTTAGCTTCTCGAATAAATTAATCTTTACACAAATCTATTAATAACTAATAACAGTTTATTAATAAATATGAACAGGATTATGTGTCTCAGAAGTTAATCTGTTTCATTTTCTACAACTGCTTTCAGTGTTTGAACAATTTGATTTTCTCCAGATGAAGGAGCCGAAGATGAGGACGTCCCAGATGTGATGCAGAGGATGAGGACGTCCCAGATGTGATGTGATGCAGAGGATGAGGACGTCCCAGATGTGATGTAGAGGATGAGGACGTCCCAGATGTGATGCAGAGGATGAGGACGTCCCAGATGTGATGCAGAGGATGAGGACGTCCCAGATGTGATGCAGAGGATGAGGACGTCCCAGATGGATGCAGAGGATGGGGAGGGTCCCAGATGTGATGCAGAGGATGAGGACGTCCCAGATGTGATGGAGGGGGAGGAGGTATGCCAGAGTGTGATGTAGAGGATGAGGACGTCCCAGATGTGATGTAGAGGGTGAGGACGTCCCAGATGTGATGCAGAGGGTGAGGATCGTCCCAGATGTGATGCAGAGGATGAGGACGTCCCAGATGTGATGCAGAGGATGAGGGTGTCCGAGGGTAAGGAAGATAAAAGGGAAGGGAAGTAAAAGGAATAGGGAAGAGAAAGGGGAAGAAAGGAAAGAGAAGGAAAAAGGAAAAGAAAGGAAAAAAGAAAGAGAAGAGAAAGAAAAAAGAGATATAGGATTATAATGTGAAAGAATAATAAGAAAGAGATAAAAAAATGAAGAAAGAATTGAAATATGCTATATTATGAAATTTTTCAGTATTCAGATGTGATGCAGAGGATGAGGACGTCCCAGATGTGATGCAGAGGATGAGGACGTCCCAGATGTGATGCAGAGGATGAGGACGTCCCAGATGTGATGCAGAGGATGAGGACGTCCCAGATGTGATGCAGAGGATGAGGACGTCCCAGATGTCATGCAGAGGATGAGGACGTCCCAGATGTGATGCAGAGGATATCCTCACCGATGGACCGATTTTTGCCAGGATACAAATTTTGTTTCAGAGAAAATTGACAGCAAACATCTGCAATGTACCAATTTTGTTCTATTAATAAACAATCACAGTACCTGTAGTACAATTGCAAACTAGTTTTAACTGCACAAGCTACTGATTCTTAAATACTAAATAAAAGTTGCAAGCATTGCTGTCCAAACTACATAAAGTATATTTCTATTCCTTCAGTCTCATTTTTCACATCTTATTAAGACACAAAACTAGCTCAACTGGTTGCATTTCAAACTGACTTTGAGCCTCTTATTAAAAATAAACTTCACAACAGTATTTTGCTTAAAAAATTTTGCAATGCATATAATATGGTATAAGTAATAAATAAAATAATCTACAAGACAAACTAACAAAATGTAAACCACCAAAAGTGACTTTAGCTGAAGTAAATATGATCGGTAGATAAGATCGGTTTTACATTTATTGATCAGCCGATCCCCGATCCCCCAAAATTAAGGAAATCGGAGCCGATCGATCGGTGCACCCCTAGTAAAAACATGAAAGTTTCTAGAGTGGCAGTAACAATATCTGACACACACTGATGCTTCTACAGATGAGAAAGGATGCAGATCAGTTCCTGTGGACGGTAACTGAGCTCTGGTGAGATCAGATGTTGAGGTGACGTGCTGTCATTGTTGACATGATCCAGTTTAAGAGTTTATTTTTTTCAAAGACAAGATTGAAACTTGCTTGAATCCTCTGCTAGATTTTCTCCTGCAGACACAAGAGGACAGAAAGTAAATGCATTATATTCAACCATCATTTTTTTGCTGGTCTTTGCATCATCCTGCAAGAACAGTTGAAATATTTAAAATCAGGTAATGATCCTGTTTTGGTCCAAGTTTTCAGATTTCAGCTTTACAGAAGGCATCAGTGGTCTCATTAAGCATGTTTTTATGGAACTTTGATGTTATAATGGGAGACCCAAATCTCTAACATGCTACACATCTTGTAATACAGACAAGAAAGAATTACCATTCATTATAAAACTTGTAATATGACAATGTTTGCAACTCGGTGGCTATCAGGAAATTTGAGACCCTATATTTGTCTTAAACTTTATCATCATTTGTGGTAAGAGATAATAAAACTCAATATCAGCAGGTCCTATTCTTAGATTTCTGATATCATGAGGTTGGAGACAAATTGTGCAGCAGATGCAAACATACATACAGACACTTATTTGAATTCGTAGATCCATTTTGATTTGTAAATTGTGAACATGAACATAATAGACTGAGAACAAATGTTTGTGAAACTTTACTTTTTTCTTCTTTTTGAACAGAAACGACAGTTTATGATGCAGCTCAGTGATCTCTGTAGGTTCAGTGTTTTTAGATGATTTTTATTCAGGCAGACATTAAGATTACTGAATGTCTGATGTGTCCTGTGAAGTTTTCTGCTTTTCACAGTCCAGGACGCGCCCTCCTGTGGTGAAATGTGGTCATTACATCATGTTCACTCACCTCAGTCTGAGTAGGAGGAATGGAACAAGTTTCCAACTCCACAAATGAAACCAATTAAATAGAAATACATAAAAATACCAAAAGAAGGGGGTAGGTGTCTAACCTCTGTACTCTTGCATGTTGTATTTATGCTATATTGTTTGGAAGACCAAAATAGAGAGAGAGAGAGAGAGAGACTATTACAATATTAAATTTCCTTCCTGGAATACATAAAGTATTTTTCATTTCATTACTTTTATGTTTGGGTTTGATTTTATAGAGATTTCTTATTTATGTCGCCTACTTTATCATTTAACCCCTTCATAGGACTACCTGGATTTGTTTGCCAGTAGGGATGGGCGATATGGACTAAAAATTGTATCATGATAATTTCTTGTATTTATCACGGTAACGATAAGTGACGATAAAAACTATCAGCAAAATATTTTGTATTATAAATTTGTCACTAAATTCTGTCCTGAAAGCCCTACAAAGTACTAGAAGCCACTAAACTATGTCAATTAAGTTCAAGTAGTGCACCTGTATTACAAAACTAGTAACACCAATTAAATAAGTCTGAAATATGAGAGACCAAATTCCACATTTATTCAAACGATGCAAACAGCAAAACTAAATTGGCCTTTTAAAAAAACTAAAGTAGTGCAACTGAAAACAACCTGATAAATTGTCATCTCACGATAAAAACGATAAGTTCAAATTGTTATTGTGGGGAATTTCTTTGACGATATATCGCACACGATAAAATATCGCCCATCCCTATTTGCCATTATATATAAAAACAAAATAAATACAGGAAGCAAAACTGGAAAACATAAAAACCAAGAAAAAGACTGGAATAAAATAAAAAGATTATAATAAATGAATCGATATAAATAATTGGTAGATGACATCAAATGAATACTGAGTGAATAAAAGGTAAATAGGTTAATTATTTTGCTATTACTGTCAAGGACAGTGATCAATAATAGTGATTATTGATCACTGTCCTTAATTACTTTTACAATGATTTTGCTAGTGATAAGAAAAAAGTAAGTGATAAATCCAGTGACAAACGTGTAGGCTTCTGCAGAGTACTTTCTTAGTTAAGTTGTTTTTTCATTTGTTGTGGTTTAATTTGTCCCAAATAAAAGGTGATTGATTTGTTGATGAAATATAAGTAAAATACTTTTTTGTTCTCCTGAGGGGGGGGGTAATGGGAAACCGGAGTGCCCGGAGAAAACCACCTGCACGAGCGCACAGGACTCCACGCTATGTTGCAAAGCCCGCCCTCAGGCCAGGATCGCACGCGCGGTCCGCTGACTGTGAGACGAAGGTTTTAACCAGCGCTCTGTCGCGCAGCCCGATGCAAACCGTTGTTTTGCTACATTTATCCTTTTCACTTTTTCATCCTCACATTTTACTGCGGAAGCTGCATAGACTTTAAAAAACAAGCTCTCCGGGAAAAGGCGACATTTTTACAGATGTTTGGTGACATGAGGAGCAAGAGAATTTAAAAAAAAGCATTTTCTCTGTATGAATGACGTCACGTAGCTAACCAAAGAAACAGCATCTGAGTTTGAGTTGATGAAAAAAAAAAAAAGACTTATGTAGCCTACTTTGTCATGTAACCCCTTAATACCTGAGTTTATTTGCCATTATATAAATCAAATAAGTTGCCTACATGAAGCAAATCTGGAAAACCTAAAACCAAGAAAAAGACTGGAATAAAATGAAGCACAATTTCATTTATCAAAAGGATTATGATCAATGAATTTATACAAGTAACAGGTAGATGATATCAAATAAAAACAAACATGCATCAACGATAAAAGGAAAATATGGATGTGTTGTTTTCGGGACTACAGCGATGGGGGGGTCCCTAACGACGCCGCCCCAAACACGAGAAGTCGCGCGTTCGCATCCTGGCCTGGAGGTGGGATCTGGACTCCAGCCTGACTTCACGTGCATTCCTGTAGTATGGTTTACTCCGGCGCACGGTTTCCCAGGGCCCCCCCTCCAGGCAAAAACTCTTTTGCAAATCCACACTTCCTCAACAAGTCAGCCAGCTGTTCTTCCTCACACATCACCTTCCTCACTTTATTCACCTAGCAGGGACTTTAGCCTCACCTACATGCCGCAGCAGCACTTACAAACAGCACGTGCTGCTAGCCTCCCACCACGATTGCCGCAACTTGGAAAAGTAGCGAGCATGAAAACAATCACAACTTCCAACACTGAAGGAGACTCGTCCTGTGCTTGTTGTGTGTCAACTCTGTCAAGCTGCTACAGGCAGATACATTCATGTGTTTTCATGTGCTTGCTGCTGTTGTTTGGAACAAAGCAGCTCAACCGCTAACTGCCGTTAGCCTTTAGCTTAGCCTTGTCATAGGCCTTATTCTGCATTGCTGTTAGCAACTGCTCATTTCTGGAAGTCATTCTGTGGGTTATTCACCATGAATTAGCCTGTAGTTTATTTATTATAGGTGTGTGTGTGTGTTTATTTTCAGCCTGGTGTGAATGAGTGTGTGAGTGTGGGCTGTGGACATTAGAGGTCATTTTTGATTTATTAAACACTTTTCATTCAAGTTATTAAAAAGATCATTTGTGGGTCAAACTTATCAGAGCAATATAAGAGAGTTTGAGTATCGTTATCTGAGCAAAACTTAAAGGTCAACACTGAACAAGTTAACCATTTTCCACATCCATTTCATAATCCTGTGGTAAATATGTAATAATGTTTGGGGAAATATAAAACAGGTTACACTGAACTTTGTTTGTTTTTTGCTGTGAGCCCAAAACATCTATTATGATTGTGTCATATTAGCTGAATGTATGAAGCTGCTCTGAAGGTGAGGACGGACCTGCAGATTCAGAGTGCCGGGAGGGACGGGCTGCAGAGGGCTGTCACAGATCTGCAGAAGGAGCTGGAGGATCTGGAGACTCAACAAGGGGCCATGCGGCACCAGATGAACCGGATGGTCCAGAGTGTGAAGAGCCTGAGTGAGCCAAGGCCAGGGGCCTGTACGACGAAGCCGGATTTTCTCTTATCGAGGTAACTTCAGGGTTAACCCTGGGTTTTTCATCCTATGACGCTGGTTCACTTCTGATCGGGTTCCATCTCCGCGGTAACTTATGCTGAACGCCTAACCTGGTCTGGACCAGGTTAAGTTCTGGATAAGAGATCTCCGACTATGAAAGCACCACTCCCTGACCAATCAGCACTCTTGGAAAATGGCCTGCCCATTTTTAGAAGATCCTGTCGATGCCGGTGCGCAGATCGTGAGAGGAGTTCTTAGAAGAGAGAGAATATTCAGAGATGGTGCAACCCTTTTGATTTGCCACATGACACTTTATATGAAAGATGTAGGTTTTCTCTCTGCTGGACTCCGTTACATCTGTCAGCTGTTAGAGCCGCACATCACTAATGTAACGCATCGCCGCCGCACCGAGCAACACCACAGATGCTCTGCATCACACTGAGGTTTTATTAATGTTAGACTAATTGAATTAATTTTAATATAGATCAACGCCTCACCTCGAGTGAAAAAAAATTTAGTGCTGTACTGATGTAGCTATTTTTTGTGGGCGAATTGTGCTCATGGTCCCACTCAGTAAAACATTCATTCATTTCTTTATTCATTCATTCATTCACTGGTAGTTTGATGCACACCGTTGGCGACACTGAAAACATATGCAAAAACATGTCTTTAATACCCGCTTTTCCCCTGTGGGCTGCACAAATATTAAATGAGATTCCATTCATTCATGGAAGAGTGTGGCGACATGGAATCTCGTCAATGACCGTGGATTCTTATATTTGTATTTGTTCTTTACTTGTACTCATGATCGTCTGTACTGCGGGGTTGCATCTGAAATAATGTGGTTAAGAGGTCACACATGTAGAAAACATGAATTTATGGAGCACACACCCACCCATGCCGGCATGGTGAAGAGTTATAACACGTGCACGATATGAGCCTGAAATGTCCACATGCACAGTATGAGAAGCAAATACACTGAGGAAGCGCTGTAGTGTGATGAACACTAAATGATCAGAGTCCGATATTGTTCCATGATTGTACAATCGCGCATTAACAGCGAGCAGTCATTCCTGGCTTTTGCTGCAGCATAAATGGAGCCATTTATTATCATTCCTGAATGATAATGTCGTGTTATCATTCAGGAATGATGATCCTGAATTCTTCATATTTGTTAAGTATCATCGTCTGCTCCTCCATGGTGAAATATGTCGCTCTCTGTTTCTCCGTGTCTGTGATTGGTCAGATGCTTCCAACGCCGCCCCTTTTAAGTGAGCGCACACTGATTAAGATGGAAAACCCTGGGTTAAGTTACCGAGTTGATAACCAGCTTCATAGTACCGTTTATCAAGACCGCAGATGTCTGGTTAAGTCAACCAGGTAACAGAGAGAAATCCCGGGCTTGGTCGTAGAGGCCCCTGGAGGTCAGACTCAGCCTGATTGCAGCTTCATCAAGGTGGGGAAAAAGCAAACAGTTTGCCCTGGTGACACAAACTTGCAGATATAAAGTAAGGCTGTGTTCCTATAGTAGGTCCAGATGGGCCACCTCTTAAACCCAGAAGTCTTTGATGTGTTACAGGTTGTCATTGATAAACAAGCCAGACGGCTCGCCGACCTCACCTCAGAGGTTTTAACGGGGAGAGAATCATCAGCAGACACCTGCTGCTGATCCAACACCTGGAGAAACGTCTGTCTTCAGGTTTAAAATCCAGACACAAAAACATTCAATGTCATATTCACCAGTTTGTGAACGTGTGGCTTTCTTGGAAAACTAATCCTAGGTCCTCTGACTCTTCCCTAACTTCTGCCAGCAGGTGATATTTTTCCCAAACTCTGTCAAATATGTCAACATTTGGTTGAGAAACTGGCTCAAGTCGTTCCCCTTTCCCAAAGGGAGCACCAGAATGATGGTGCAACATTTGCAAACTGGCTTTTTACATGCTACAGACGGCTTCACAAAGTGGCTGAATTCTCATAAGAATTGCAGGATGGTGATAATGGGAGGAACCATTTAGCTCGCACTTTTTTCCACTCAGTTTATGATGGACATTTGCCGCATCTTTTGATCAAGTGTTGCTTTTGTTTTCATCCTCTAATCACATTTTGGCTTTAACCCTCAAATATATTGTGTTTTTTGTTCTGTAAAGCTGCTCAGGCTTTTCTGCTTATTTCTGTCCTGCCTTGATGTGTGTTTCAGGTGCCTGAGAGCCTCCCAGCCCCCCCGGGGTCCTATTTTCACCCCGACTGTGTCCCTGGAGCACAGCTGCATCAACGTAGTGACAGTGACCTCTCATCGGCTGCCATGAAAAAGAAGTTTTAAAGCTAAAAAAAAGCTTTGGAAGTTGCTGGAATAAAAAAAGGAGGTAAAATCAGAAATACTTTGTATACATTTCTTGGTTCTGTTGCAGCACATTTCAGATGAACTTGACATGTTTCTTCACTACATCTCAACAAAAGTACCTACTTTTCAGATTTAGATTGTGGAAATAAGAATTGAATAAAGAAAGCTCTTGACACGCTCTTTAATCTTTAAGCTATACAATCCTTTTCCTGTTGCTACTTTTTGAATTTAAGCAGGACTTTATGAGATGATAAAACAGCAGACGTCTTGTAATGAAAGTGTCACGTTCTCTCTCTAAGATGTCCAGCTGCTTATGAGGTTGAAAAATCCCGCTTTACTGATCTTTAGCCATCATGTTGTGCCTCTGACTTTGTTAAGAATATTGTGGGTGATAATGGTGGTGCAACATGCTGATGCCACATGCTGAGGAGAGAGCTTGCACATGTGCACCCAAACCGGAAGGACGTGCAGTCAAGTCAGAGGACACTGCAGAAGAACAACAAGCAGCTTCCAGCTTTCCTAAGTCAAATTAATTAGCTTCATCACATTGGAATCAGGAAATTATTTCACTCTGTAATGAAATAAAGGTAAACACCGGACAAGGTCACGCAGATCTGTTACTGTTTCAATGGTGGACATAAACGCATAGTACTTCATCTTTCACCAGTCGAGAATTCAAAAACTATTGAAAGCACACAATAATTTCACAGATAGATACAAGACCTGCAAGTTAGTGATGCGTCATGCTCAGAAGAGCCAGTGTTTTGCTGTGAATCCGAAGAGCCGGCTCCCAGTTTCTTTTTCAGAGAACTTTGCAAAACTTTGTTTGGATTGACCACTTTGAAGACCACGCGGCCAGTCACATGTGAACATACAGGCTTGTGAAAACAGAGGAGGACAGATGTTCCACTACAAGTGAAGACAGGAGACAGGTGGTGAGGAGAGTGTGTGAGCACATCGCGTTGTCCTGTAATGTAACTTGAAGTGACGACAGAAAGTGAAGCATCATGTTTTTCAACACACAAACCAGAAAAAGCAACATTGTAACGGCTGTTTGGTGACATGAGGAGCAAGAGTGGCTAAAAAAGGAAATACAAAAAGCATTTTCTCTGCGTGACTGACGTCAGTTCACCATGAAGGGAAAAGAAGCATTTAAAAGAATGCTGCTCAAGATGATGAAGATGATGGAGGATTCTTCCCACCCTCTCCACAACACGGTGAAGAATCAACAGAGAGTCCAGTGGGAGGCTGCGTGAGGTTGGCTGTAGGACGGAGAGGTACACAAATTCATCTCCTGCCGGCAGCCATCTCTCTGAAGAACAAAACTGATTGATTATTGTTGCAATATTAGTTTTTCACTTATATCCAAATTTCTAAAAATTGGTTGTCCCACCAAAATATAAAGAAGTACATTTGAAAACATATTCATTTGTCAAATGAGTTCGTACACACAGATTTAAAATTGATTGTATTAACTGTTACATAATGTAATTAACTTAAAACAACAGAACACTCATTCTTTTTCTGTCAGTCTGTGAAAACCTTATGGGAACGTCTACATGACCTCCTGACCATGAAATCCATAGTCATAGCCCCCTTCTCCTCCCAAACTGTTTTCTATCTGAGAATAAATGTGTTGAATATCTAACAAAAAACAGGAGTGAAAAGGCTGCCTTCAAATTTTGAGTTAAATGGAAAAGCATAACTTGTTGTCATAACATCATTTCACGTTATCCTGAATGAAAATTGCTTGTTGTGTCAACATGTCTGATGGTTAACTTGATATATATTTGAAAGTTTATTCAACTTCTTTGGGTTTCCATTTAAACTTAAAATATTTTTAAGCCCAGTTAAAAATTGGAGTTGTCTAAACTTTGGTTTTTGGCTATTTTGACTTACATTTTTAATTGAGAGAACTAATTACTATAAACAATTAAATATAGAAATTAATTTAGACTCAATTAAAAGTACCAGGTTACTTTTAAAGAAATTTATGAGTCAACTGAACTAAAGCTCAAAAGATAATTTTCCAAGTCCAGGCAAAAAAAAAGTCCATTAATGCCATTGTACACTACATACAGCGTTTCATTTTTCTAAAAACATATTTCACACATTCTTTGCATCTTAAAATTCACATTTTAAATACTGTTTCATCATAAATTTGACCCTAGAAAAACCTGATAAGAACAAGAGAGACATTTTTTTGTGAAGCATGCTGGTCTTTTATTGAACAACAATGAAGTTGCATCCTGAACCACTTTTCGAAGCACTTTTTCCAGTCAATAGTGAGAACTTTCATTAGTCTGTACTCAAAACAGACATTTTACAATGAACACAGCGCAGTTTAATGTCTGTAACTTTGAACAGAGCATTTTAAGTACCTAAACAGTGATCTCTGATGGCGTAAAATGATTCGTCACTGAAACTGTTAAATCTGTATGGATTTGAAACTTCCGGCATCATGACAAAACTATCCCCAAATTAAATAGTAAAGAAAACAAAATTATGACTGTCAAAGTAAAAAGAATTTACAAAAAGTAATCTGACCAAACTTGATACGCACATTCCATCCCTTATTGTCTTGATTTCTTTTCTTGCTCAATACTTTTATCCATTTCACTTTCCACTTACATGGGGATATTTTCTGATGGAACTAAATAATAAACAAGAACACACAGCTCAACACTTGCAAATACTATGGCACCCTTGAACTTTGAAGTTGAACAACGTTTAAGAACAGGGAAAGTAAGGAATGCTTTCCTTCAGTATCAGAAATCCTTGAGTCCTGAGATGAGACCTTTAAGGAAAAACTGCATAGTTTTTTGCAGGGAGTCTGTTTTTAAACCATGCACAAAGGAGGAACACTGTCCTCCGCCAATTTCCATCAGGACTTTCTCAATGACTTCAAATGAGGTCCTTTGGATCGTCTATATTAAGGGCAGACCCCTCAGCAGAGCAATGGCATGTGGGATGTCTTTCACATCAGACAGGACTACTTTTTTCTCAAGAACTACTGGTGTGGCAATGATGTCCTCTCCATCTTTCACCATCACTCAGCGTCACTCAGCACGTCCTTCTTGTGTCTGTCAGATGTGGCTGATGGCTCGTATGTGTGTGACCTGTGTCTTCGCTGTAACCCTCTCAGTATTTACTGCCATCTACCACCCGAGTAAAAACCGTCTACAGGGAAAGACCTGCATGGGGGAGGCACTGACGTCATCCTTTAAATCCAGACACACCAGAAACTGGGAATCACACACTGGCTGCTTTAACATGCAATGTGACCGGTAAGGAAAGACAGGAGGCGGCCAGCCTGGCGGATCTGTCAGGCTGGCCACGCCTTGGAGAAACAGCTGATGAACGACACGTCACGGCGGCCGGATGACGCTTCAGAGGTAGACTGCAGATGCTGGTCAAAACTGTCAGTATGTGCTGCACATTGAAAAGAAGACAAAATGAACCTTTTAGAGTGAGCAGATCACCAGAAGAAGAGAGGAAAAGACAGAGAAAAGGACAAAGTAAGAACTGGAATTTGGATGATTTTTGGTTGGAGAGATGAGAGAGAAGGATTGAGGGTGGGGGGGGGGAGGGGGGTTTTGAAGGAGAAGATTCAGAGTCCAGTTGTGCTTCTTTATCAATAAAAGTCAAAGGTCTTGCTGCACAAATAGGAAGCTCGGTGCAAGCTGGAAAGTAGCAACTGTTCTGTTCTGCAGAAACAGGCTTCTTTTTCCCCTTTTTGTCTGGTGTTTGTATATATTTATGACATTGTTACATTCTGAAGTGAAAATCACCAAGCAGGAAGACACTTGGTGGAAATTGATCTCCACCAATCAAAAAGTGGACTGAATGCCACGGTATTTTTCCACACACTTGGCCCCCCAAAATATCGTCTTATGTATATAAATTCAGTAAAGATGTCTAAAGATCCGTACAAAGTAGGCCTCTATGTCATATAGCAGTAGCCTTGACACACATGAAGCTGTATACATATACACATATGGATATCTGTGTGTGTGTGTGTGTGTGTGTAGTAGCAATGGTGGCTGCTACTTGGATGTTATGGCTGAGTACTCTGTGTCTCTGTAGAAAGCCCTGAGAACCCTTTTAATTTTGTTGCTGATCTAGATCA
>JALJCO010004790.1:0-55543 GCA_023101725.1 Atherinomorus stipes
TATGTAGGTACTGATAAGCCTAGAAATTTTTATGATAGCTCATTGCTTCACAGTCAGACATGACAGAGCTAAGAAGCTAAAGGCTGCTGTTTGTTATTCTTGGCCAGATCTTCATCCTTCTCCCTCCTCCTCCTCTGTTGCAGGAGGCGGAGGGAATGTGACGTTGTCCTGCCTGAGCTGAGACAGCTGATGTTCCCACGTAGTTTACCTAAAAAGCTTGTAAAACGTGGAGTAGCGTGAACATCTAGCATGTAAATAAATGCCGGTTCCGGTCAAATCGGAAGTTGCTCACATATTTCACGCGAGGGCTCATGGAGCATAAGAATAAGGTGGATAGGAGCGGGGAGAAGAAAGGGAATTTTTTAAAAAAACACAGGTGAGTCCAGGGACAAGTTTACATACCGAGATAAAGTCGGAACAGGTAACGGCTGATTGATCCCTGTTCCCTCTTTGCAGGTTTCGGGGGGGTCTGGACGTGTCTCATGGTCAGACGGGGTCTCAGTCTGTCTACACGATCCACAGAGACCAGGAGATCATGTTCCACGTGTCCACCAAGCTGCCCTTCACTGAAGGAGATGCTCAGCAGGTAGACGGCATGACTTGGCATGTTATAGCAGTACAAAACATGGTTCACAATGTTACAGAAATCATGACTCATCACCTTCCAGTGCCAAAAAAGAATATATTTATTTATTTTTCAGTTTATTTGACAGGGACATTACAAATAACATAGTCACAAAAGAAGAAGTTTGTGGCTGATGCCTTAAAAACAGAGCCAAGAATAATTTTCAACTCTTGTACCTGGTTGGGCCTTTCTAGATAAAATAAGGAATGAAAAGTGGTATACATTAAAACAATAAAAACATGATAAAATAAACACGATAACACAATATAAAACCTATATAAACGTGACAATACACACAATAAAAGATCTAAAAAAACATTCATTCATGTGCCCGTTTCGTTTTGTATGCTACAGACAATATGACTCAGCATGTAAGAGAAAACATGACTGCATGTTACAAAAAACACAACTTAGCAAGTTACAGAGCACAACTAAGCATGTTGCAGAAAACATGACTTAGCATGTTAAAGAAAACAGGACTCAGGATGTTTGAGAAAGCACGACTCAGCATGTTAGAGAAAACACGACTCGGCATGTTAGAGAAAACACGACTCAGCATGTTAGAGAAAACATGACTCGGCATGCTGCAGAAAATATGACTCTGCATGTTACAGAAAAAACGACTCAGCATGTTGGAGAAAACATGACTCGGCATGTTGCAGCATCAGGTCATTTCATGTCCTGGAACCTGGTCCAGGTGAACACTAACCTCAGCTACAACATGTCCGTGTGAATGTTTTGTTCTATCGATGCATCAGAACCAGAACTTGGTTCCGGTTGGAGAATTCTGGCGTGGTGGAAACTGACACTAGCGTCTCATAACAAACTGACTCAGAATGGTGACATCAGCATGGTGGTGTAACAGATGTCACATGACCTGATCGTGGCATCAGACACTAAACTGCATCATTATTTCTGTTATCATGGTGATGTCCTCCAGCTGCAGAGGAAGCGTCACATAGGAAACGACATTGTGGCAGTGGTGTTCCAAGAAGAGGCCACGCCCTTCGTCCCGGACATGATAGCCTCCAACTTCCTCCACGCCTTCGTCCTGGTGCAGGTTGAGGATCCCTGCTCCAACACCACCTCCTACAAGGTGAGGCTCCCACTGCAGTGTCACGGCTGTCCTCCACGTCTGACACATACATGTCCATGTCTGGACCCATAAAGGGAGACAGGACAGAGTCAACGACAGGGTCACATCTGAGACGAGGATCTTTTAGACTTCCTGAATCATACGTGTTAAAATGTTCACATCACAGCTCCAGCTGTTCAGCCACGGTGGTTCTGCTGATCCCACAGATCAGTAAAGTGTACGGTGTCTGTTTGTCCATGTCCGCACTTTCCTTGTAGAGGGGACAACAGCTGGACCTTAGACAGGACCAACCCAGAGACAATCCTTAAGACCAGTGGTTTTCAAACTGGGGTCGGGACCTGTCCATATAACTCAATCCTGTCCGGTACTGGTACCAACATGTCCCATTCCAACCTGTCCTGTCCTGTACACTTCAAAAAGTCAAGTCTTACCAAGTATATTTTCTAATTTCTAGTCAAAATGCCATGCAGCTGACTCGGGTGATCATGTGATCTTGATTTTATTGGATTTAACAGCTACTTTTGATGCGGTGGATCACAAAATTTTAGTTACACGTCTTGAACACTGCTTTGGGACACAATGTACTGACCTAGAATGGTTCAAGTCAGACTTATCTGAGAGGACATTCTCTGTCAAGCTTCATCATTTCCAGTCTTCCTCTGCTCCTCTGTCATGTGGGGTCCCCCAGGGGTCTATTCTAGGGCCACTGCTCTTTACTCTGTACCTTCTTCCGCTGGGGTCTGTTTTTAGGGATCACAAGTGTGCGTTCTGTCTGTATGCTGATGACACCTAGGTCTATGTACCATTAAAACATAAGGACTCTGACTCCTTTGAAAAACTTTTAATGTGTCTTGATGTGGCAGTTGTTGGTCCTGTCACTATGCCTCCAAGTGATCATTTTCCCTGGCTACTTGGCCGAGGAGATGCTCCTTTGGCTGACTGGTTAGCTTGCATTAATTTCACCTGTGAGTCTGGGGATCGAATCCTGCCCAGGCCCTCCCTGCCACTTTAAAATGACTTCCTTCAGTTTAATGAAAAGAAGACGGAGATTTTGGGTTTTCGTCCTGGTGCCAGGGGGTCCCCTCCTGTTGACTTAGGCCCTCTGGTGTAGTTCTCTAAGGCCTGGGATACACTGCAATATTTTCAATTGTTGCTCGCAGCTCCAACTCAAATGGGCTTTATGCACAGCCCACTACTTCCTGAACTTAATACTGCACCTTTGTTTCCTGTCTTTCAAGATTGGATGAACTGATTTATCCAGCTGTGTCTGACCATTTGCTGAGATCAGACACACCTGGATTAATCAGTTCATCCAATCATCAAAGACAGGAAACAAAGGTGCAGTACTACGTTCAGGAAGTAGTGGAGCTGTGCATAAAGCCTATTATGTGAATCAGTCACAGAGTTCAAAAGTTCACAGCTTGCGATGTATGTCCTCACACTGTATGAACTGATGTTCGGATGCGATCTGACTACTCACACTGTTCGTCCTCAAAGACAGGTCTTGAACAATCCTGACATCCAACGCAATAAATACAGCTAGTAGTAGTAGAAGAAGATGATGACAATAACAACAACAGCAGCAACAGTATGCTATCACCACAGAACCGCGCTGCCTTGGCGATTTGCGCTCTTCTGTGTGAGGAATTCGCCAAAAAGAAAAGGCGATGATGTTGTGTGGACGAGCAATTGGCTCACCAGACGTGGGCTGCATGGTCTGTCCGTTCTACAACGAGAACTCTGTTCAAATGACACGCCGGGTCGCCATGCTGCCTCCAGTTTACTTCTGTTTTTGTTTCACGCATGCCAAATGTGAAAATCTCAGAGGAAAGAGTTCTCAGTCTGGTCGTAGCTTCGCTTCAACATGCGATTCACTCAAGAGCCACGACCAAACTATCAGACAGGTTTTATTTCCTTGCCATTCACGATTTCTAAACGGAAACTCGTCGTGAGGTGCCAATCACCTCTCGTGACTCCCTTGTATGCTGCAAAACGCACGATTTGGCCAAGAGTCGGCCCAAACCCCAAAATTGTCGCGCGACTGGAAAATCTGCTCAAAAACGGCCAAAAATTGCACCGTGTATGCCGGGCTTAAGCCTGCTGTCACCTATCTGGGTTTAACATGGATGGTGATTTTAATCTGGGCAGGGAGATCAGTGCAGTGGTCAAAGCCAGCTTCTTCCCAGCTGAGGCAGCTGGCCTAAAGTAAGCATTTTCTTTTAAAACTGGACTTTGTGACGCTGATTCATGCTTTTATTACAACATGGCTGGATTACTGTAATTCTTTCTTGCTTTAAGAAATCCTATCAAGAAAATTTCACTTGTTCTATTCGCAGAATTTGTTTTGCTAATTACAAGCAAAAAAAAAATCAGTTTTAACGTATTTTAAGTGTGGCCATTTTTTTTTTGCCATCCCATATGACCTATTCCACATTTATTGATCTTAAACATTGAGAAACTGATTAAGTCCCACCTTTTTTGACTGTGAACTGTTGTGATTGACAGGTGTCCGTCACAGCTCGGGAGGACGTTCCACCGTTTGGCCCGCCCCTCCCTAATCCCGCCATCTTTAAAAAGGTCAGACAGAAGTTATCTGGGGTTTCCCGGTTTTTCTGAACTTTGTGGTCACACCAGGTCTTCCTGTCCTCCAGGGTCCAGAGTTCAGAGAGTTTCTTCTCACCAAGCTGATCAACGCAGAGCTGGCCTGCTACAAGAGTGACCGCTTCGCCCGCCTGGAGGTAAAATGCTGCCAACGGCCGACACTGCTGGCCCAGAGGACACATTTACGTCCTGACCTGTCCTGACCCAGCCCACCCCGTCCCATACTGACCTGTCCCATACTGACTTGTCCCAGCTCAGCCCATACTGACCCATCCTGTCCTTTTCCATACTGACCCATCCCGTACTGACCGGTCCTGCCCGTCTTGTACTGACCTGTCCTGTCTGTCCTGTGCCATCCCATACTGACCTGTCCTGCCTGTCCTGTCCCGTCCCAGACTGTCCCATACTGACCTGTCCCGTCTGTCTTGTTCCGTCTCACACCATCCCATACTGGCCTGTCCCATACTGACCAATTCTGTTCGTCCCATACTGACCTAGCCTGTCTTCCCTGTCCCGTCCCAGACCATCCCATACTGACCTGCGCTGTCTGTCCTGCCCTGTCTGTCCTGTCCCGTCCGAGACAAATACTGTCCTGTCCAGTCCCATACTGACCAGTCCTGTCCATCCCATACTGACCTGTCCTGTCTGTCCTGTCCCATCCGAGACAAATACTGTCCTGTCCCATCCCATACTGGCCCGTCCTGTCCGTCCCTCACTGTCCTGTCCGTCCCAGCCTCTCCCGTCCCATACTGACCCGTCCTGTCTGTCCCATATTGGCCTGTCCATCCTGTCTTGACCCAGTTGTCCTATACTGACGGGTCCCAGACCGTCCCATACTGACCCGTCCTCTCTGTCCTGTCCCTTCCCAGACCATCCCATATTGACCTGTCCCAGACTGACCTGTCCTATACTGACCTATCCCATCCGTCACATACTGACCCGTCCTGTCTGTCCTGTCCCATCCAGTGTTGGGAATATTACTTTAAAAAAAGTAATTAATTATAGTTACTAATTACTTCTCCAAAAAAGTAATGGCGTTAGTAACTGAGTTACAGCTTTATAAAAATAACTATTTACTTGGAAAAGTAATTTTTCCTTTACTTTTTAATGTTCCTTTAGATTTAATTTTAAATTAATCTCAATTAATCTATTAAATTAATCTTTATGTTGAATTAATATAAAAGTGAATATCAGATCTGACTAATGAATGAAACCAATGGAAACTATACAGAATAAATTACTAACAGCAAAATCATGGACACTCAGACTGATGGATGTTGTGGCTCCATCTCCTCCTCAGGAAAGGAGCTTCATGTGGTTATGACGGCGAAACACCTAAATAATCAACATTATCATCATGTTCGTGTTTTTTTTTTTAATCTCTGAAGGAAACTGATGTTTGTGATGATTCCAGTTTTTAATTCTCTCCGTTGTGCGCACGTGTGTTCGGCTGCGCACATTGACAGGGGTTTGCAATGACAGTCCTTCATCATCATTATCATCATCACTGTTTCTGTACCGCTCCGGTCAGATGAAGACAGATCCAATGTAATATATTTTTCGTAATAACTATGAACTGAATTCGGGTCATGGGTGAAAGAAATAATTCAGGGAAACTTGTTACTCGAACTATGATGCTGTTTTCTTCTTAAACTGGACGTAATCGCGCTGCGTCTGTGTCAGGTTGGTGACGCCATACGCCCGGTTTAGCTCCGCAGATCTACAGCAACCTTTTTATTCAAACATGAGTGTGTGGAGAGGCGTGGGTCTGCAGCCCTGGAGACTGCAGGTTACTGCTGAGTGTATGGGCGAGTGTCTCCAGGTATTTGCGTATCACTCCGCCTCCTCTCTGCGAGAGCACCAGCACAATATAGTCCCAACAAATGCGAAACTTCTGTTCACTAGGAATAAAAATTGATCTCACATAACAACAGTAACGCGCTGTCAGTGAAGGCCAGTAACGGTAACGACGTTGTGATGATAGACTTAGTAATTAGTTAGATTAACCCGTTACTGAAAAAGTAGTGTCGTTAGTAACGCTGTTTATTTCTAACGCCGTTATTCCCATCACTGGTCCCATTCCAGTCCATACCATACTGACCTGTCCCATACTGTCCTGTCCATCCCAAGTTCTTTCTAACAGATGAAAACAAACTTTTACTGAAATCATTTATAGTCTGGTCTGGTTCTGGTTCAGGAGCGAACCCGGGCCGCCTTGCTGGACAGTCTCCATGACGAGCTGCAGAGTCGCTCGCAGAGCATGCTGGGATTGACCTCGGGCCTGGAGGACGAGGGCCGAGCGGAAAACGGGCACGCTCACGGAGGCCTGCTGGAGTCCATCAAGGTGAGTTCAAGGAGACGGGATCGGACCGTATGGTCTGGACCGCTTCTGTAACTCTAACAGTGTGTTCAGACCAAGCGCGATTTGGGCGTCAAGGGCGTCAGGTTTACATAAAAAGTCAATAGCCGACGCGCATCGAGGAGCGTCGAAAAACCCGCGGGGCGTTTTTCGGGCGGGTCGAGGTGAGCGATCAAGTGAGGTTAATTAAGTTATGGAGATTTTTGAGTTTTGGGGTTTTAGCGCTTTACGCCCTTTACGCGCGCGACAGGGGTGTCAGACGGTGGAGATAAAAAATTTAAAGTTTGTGAATTCGGGGGGGTTACCAATAATTGAGAGTAATTATTTTGAATAAATACATTTTAACGGAGAGGAAAAGAAAAAAAGATAGAGAAGAAATCCTTCTATTATAATAGAGAGATGAAAAGGAATTAGTATGAGATGTGATTTGTGAAGGGTTGTGATATGAGATTGGTAGCTGAGGGGATGTATTGGGATGAAAAAGGTGTCGGTTGTGGAGCAGCGGGAGGTAAAGGGGGAAGTAGGACGGGGCTGAAGGTGACGGCTGATGATGACGTTAAGGATAAGAATCAAAAGATTAAAATCAGAATAATTAGAATCATTGAGAGGATGGAGTAGGAGGGATATCGAACAAAGATGACAGATGTATATATTTCCATATAATCTAGCAGCTACATCTAGGCGCTCCCCTTGTTGGGATGAGTAAAAGGAAAAGGGGAAGGGAAGAGGGAAAGAGAGGCGCTACGCGTGCGGGGGTCGGTGGGGCATGCTAGGGTTGGAATTAAGTTGAATAGAGTGAGTTTATGGAGACCCATTCGACAAGTCCAGAGCAAGCCTCAGAGACCAGAACTAAACACGGGACCGCTGATGACCCCCAACCCAACCCATAAGCCCTAAAACAAGAGGTCAGAGCGGTGCTGGTGGTCCTCTGGCGGGACCCTGATGTCCTCTGACGGCACCCTGAGGTCTTTTGACAGGACCCTGAGGACCTCCAGCAGAACCTTGAGGTCCAGCAGCTTGTTAACGATCCCATTTTGCTCCGGAGTTTCATGGGAATCAGTGTTTTTGTAAAAATATTGCGCTTGTTCAGGTTTCAGTTAGAAAACAACTTTACTTCCTGTAGTTTTGACCAATCACATCAGACGTTTGATCCGATGACTGCATTTGTTATTCCTCCCAGAGGGCGATGCGAGGACGTAGCGTATCCATGGAAACCATGGCACGTGGTGGCACGGGGCTGCCCACCAGCCTGAGCGGGGGTGGTCTTGCTCACCTGAGCGTGGAGGTGAGCAGGAACCGGGGGGAGGAGGGGGGGTGGGGGTCTTCTGCTAACCTCCTGTTTCTGTGTCTGATCTCAGAGTAACGTCAAGTCGCCGGTGAAGAGGAGGTCTGGACTTTTCCCTCGACTGCTGAGTATCGACAGCCAGACGGAGAAACCCAACCTGAGGAGGTAACGCTGTCCCTGTTCACCTTCCTGTCCTTGTTCACCTGCTGAGCCTAGACCAGGTGTCTCATAGCCGATCCGGCTGATCTTCCTAAACCAACTGATCCAGATCCAGCAGATTCAGCTAAGGTTCTTTAAGGTGGTGGTTCAGACGTCTTCTTTCTCCAGGACAGTCAACTACTACTGCATATTCACTACATGCAGGGCTTCCAACGGTTCTGGTCTCTGGAGTTTATTGATAATGAGACAGAAGCTGTCGCCGGGTAAATTCTGAAGTTTCGGGGATTTACTTTCTACAAAGCTGATTGGACGTCACGTCCCAGTTCAGACAGACAGTCAGCCAAACCAGACAGCGAAGCAAGGAGCCAAGAAGTGGGATATTGTTCAATGGTCGAGTCTCTGTCACCAGATCTGGACCTGAACAGCTGCAGTAGAGGCCTGGCCAAGCGTAACAGGGGGAACCAGAGTCTGGCCTGGCCAAGCGTAACAGGGGGAACCAAGGTCTGGCCTGGCCAAGGAACCAGAAGCGTACTGATACTAATGACAATGTGACGCTGATGTGCCAAGAGATTGAGGATCTCCTGGTTTGTAAAACCTATGGTGAAGTTCATCTTCACCAAATGCTCCACCAGCCTCATTTTTTATCAACTTTCCTCCTCTACATTTAAAATATCAAGACTTTATCCTCATAAATTTAAGACTTTATTCTTGTGAAAATACAACTTCATTTTCGTAAAGTAAGACTAAAGTCTCATGACTAATTTATTCTTGTTAATTTATTACTTTATTCTCCTTAAAATTTCGACTATATTCTTGTAATTACGACTTTACTTTCATAAATTCACGTTTTTCTTGTAAATTTACAAAATTATTCTAAAAATCTATGTTTTCTTGATTTACAACTTTCTCATAAATTAAACTTTATTTTCATAAATTCACAACTTTTTTCTTGTAAATTTATGACTTCATTCTCATAAATTTATGACTTTGTTATCGTTAAATTACTACTTCATTTTCATGAAGTACGACTTAAGTCTCGTAATTTACTACTTTATTCTTTTGAATTCATGACTTTATTTTCATAAATTTATGAATTCTTATTCATAAATTTTCTACTTTTTTCTCGTAACTTGCGACTTTATTTATTTTCATTTTTAAAATTTTTTATTTTTTAATTATTTTAAATATTTTTTAATTTTCTTTTCTTATTTTTTTTTTTTTTATATTTTTTTATTTTTTTATTTTTTTTTATATTTTTTTTTTAATTTTTTTTTAATTATTTTTTTATTTTTTTGTTTTATTTTTTTTAATTTTTTTTTTTTTTTTCTTTGTAAATTGTGACTTTGTTTTCATAAATTTACTGCTTTTTTCTCATAACTTACTTTATTTTTGTCAATTTACAACTTTATTCTTGTGAATTTATTTTTTTATTTTTTTAGTATTACGACTTCATTCTTGAAGTCTGTAAAAAAAAAATTCTTAATGTGGCCCTGATACTCCATGGTAGCTACCAGACATGGTTGATGAGTAGAATCTGTCCAATCAGGATGCTGCTTCATGTCTCTGTTGGGTGAACTGGTTCTGATTGGCCGTCATATCTACTTCAGCCTCCTCAGCGAGCAGCGCAGCTTCGACGGCTGCCACCCGATGCTGGAGGTCAGGCCTGAGCTGCCGTCCAATCCCAGCTCTCCGGAGGCGGGGCAACGCGACAGGTGAGTGTTTGTCTTCTGCTCTGCCTCGGTGTTTCCAAGGAGGATGTTTGTATTTGTGAAACATCAAACGATGCTGCTGTTTGTTTGATTTTAGGAGCCACATGAAGAAGGACAGCAGCAAGATCTCCAGATCTACATCCAGCTCCTGCAGCTTCACGCTACCTGCTGACGACACTCACCTGGTGAGACCGCCTCATGTTTATAGATACCCTGACTATATAAATATATATATATATATATATATATATATATATAGGTGGGGGCGGGCGTGCAACATAAAATCGAGGCCCTGCTTTCTGCCTGGTGCACTTTCGAGTCGGCACCTGCTGCCGCCACCCTGGGGGGGATGTTTATTTTTTAGATACTATCATGTATATACATATATATATATACATAGGCGGGGAGAGGCCGGGCCTGAGGGCGGGGCCGGGGCCCTCCTGCCGGGCTGGGGTCCGGGGCGGCGGCGGGGGGCGAATGGGAGTTGTCTGGCCCGGGGAGGATCGATGGGCAGCGGGGGGGGTGTGCCTGGGGTGTCCTGAGCCGGGATGGGCGTGGCGTCATCAGCTTCGCACTGTGAGGCGGCCCACATACGGTTGGTTAGATAAAGGAACAAAAGGCGCCCTGCATTGTTTAAAAGGGTGTGGAGAGAGTGAGGGCCTTGTCCAATCATTAAAATACTTCTACACGCCTGGGTGGAGGGCGGTTCATTCATTTTCATCCGCTTTTTGGTTTATGTTTTATTGGAGGTGGTGTGTCTGACAGAAACAGATATATACAAAAACGTATTTTTTTACTTAGAGAAGAAAAAAAAAAAAGAAAAACAGGCTCGAGGCCCTAGTGGGCGAGGCGTGAGTGCACAGTTCGCAAGGTGGCGGCTCTGTATATATATATATATATATATATATACACACACACATATATATACTATGTTATTGGTTTTGGTCATGCTTTTGTCTACCAAAAATTAAAATACTGAAAATTAGTTGTTAACTTAAGGCAATTCATATTGTTTAGACAAATAATATGAAATCAATATATTCAAGCTGTTTGGATGTTGCTGATTAGGCTTGCAGTTAGAAAACAAATAAAAACTAAAAAATTAGAATACTGTGAAAAAGGGAGTGAGTTTAGTAGTAGTTAGTGTAGTTTTGTAGCGTTTGAGGCAATAAGATGTTGTTTAGGGGAGTGGGTAGCCTAGTGGTGCGTGTGGGCTTTGGGCGGAGGACCCGGGTTCGTGTCCCCAACTGACTCTAGGTGAACTGTGGACCCCTGGTAGGTCCTTTCCCCACACTGCTCCTGGGCTTTTAAGTGCAGCTGCTGATACTAGTAAGAGATGGGTAAAATGAGGCCAATTTCCTTGGGATTGCAGTATATTAAAAAAAAAAAAAAAAGCAGTTGTTTGCACATTAATAGGTAAGTACGCTGCCCTGAGTAGGTATTAAATATGAGGAGACTGTGGTGTGAGAAACAAGAAAGGTGGAAAGAAAAAAAGGTAGAAAAGAACTGGTGTTAGAGGTAAAGCACTAATGGACAGTTAGTGGAAGGAAGAAGGTGGAAGAAAACGGTGTAGAAGCGGAGGGCTGACAGAGCTGGAGAAGATGGTAGGAAAGGGCATTAAAAAGTGTGGAGGACTATAAGGAATGGACCTGTGAGCTTCATCAAGTCTATATATCTATCTAGATACACACAGACACATATAGATACTGATAGACAGATAGATAGGTATCTATCTGTCTATCTAGATAGATAGATAATAGATAGATAGATAGATAGATAGAAACCAGTGGATTCCAGCTCCCACATGGACTCAGCAGCAGTTTTCGACCTACTGCTATGATAACCTTCTGCTCCAACGAATAATAACCACCATTACTCCACTGATGATGGAGTTTTATTGTGGTTTCTATCTCTGGATGAAGATGTTCAAAATTGATGGATTTGGGTTCTCAATATGGGTTCTAGTCCTGGTTTCTAGACCTGGTTTCTGGATCTGGGTTCTAGACCTGGTTTCTGAACTTGGGTTCTGAATCTTGGTTCTGTTCTTGATTTCTGGACATGGGTTCTGGATCTGGGTTCTTGACCTGGTTTCTAGACCTCGTTTCTGGATATGGGTTCTGGACCTGGTTTCTAGACCTGATTTCTGGACCTGGTTCCATGTTACCTGAACGGTCAGGAGGACCACAGCTGACATGGACTCTGTTAGAAGCTGATGGCTTGTTGTTGCCATGGAGACGACGTGCTCTCTGAAGCCGGTGTTTTGTCCGTTCTGTTCCAGACCGTGGTGGCGGACGCCCAGACTTCTGGTCCGCTCATCATCTGCCGCAGCCCCACAGGTACGGTTCTCCTCGGTGAGCAGGTCTGGGAGGATCTGCATCTGGTTCCACTTTCATCCTTTCATCCTTTCCTTCTCCTCCAATTCCAGAACTGAAGAACAAGAACTCTCCCAGGTCCAACCTGAAGTTCCGCTTTGACAAGCTGAGTCACTCTGCTGCTGTGAGTCGTCCACGGTGACAGCCAATCAGCTTTCTCTTCATCAAACAATTACTGAGTCTGAACTCATTCTTTCTGGTTTGTCCTGTTTTAACCTGTCTGTCCTCAGCAGGGACATTAGGTGGTGAGGACAGACGGAGGACGGTGAGGACAGCAGAAGGACGTACGTAAGCAGCTTCCTGCAGGTTTCTGGGTTTTTGTTCACGTTTTCCCCAAAAACGTCTGGATGCTGCAGAGAAACGAGCTCTGATGGCTCAGACTGGATGTTTTATCCACATCTGACAGCACATAACGGGGTCCTGGAACTGAATCCAGTCCAGATCCAGGACTAGATCCAGATCTAGGACCAGAGTCTCCAGATCCAGGAATGATATCCAGACTCCTGATCTGAACCCCATTCCAGTTTATCGAGAGTTCAGTTAACAAGAATATTTACGAGATTTATCATGAATCTGACGTTGTTTAAAGAGGAAGGTCAGAAGGAAGATGATGCTGGATGAGGATGAAGATGATGTTGGATGAGGATGAATATGATGCTGGATTAGGATGATGAGGATGATGTATTAGGATGAAGATGATGCTGGATTGGGATGATGATGATGCTGGATTAGGATGAAGATGATGCTGAATTAGGATGAGGATGATGCTGGATTGGGATGAAGATGAGTGGGGGGGGGTGTGGGGAAGGTGCTGAATTAGGATGAGGATGATGCTGGGTTAGGATGAAGATTATGCTGGATTAGGATGAAGATGATGCTGGATTAGGATGATGATGATGCTGGATTGGGATGAAGATGATGCTGAATTACGATGAAGATGATGCTGATTAGGATGAAGATGATGTTAGGTTAGGATGAAGATGATGCTGGATAAGGATGAAGATGATTCTGGATTAGGATTAAAATGATGCTGGATGAGGATTAAGATGATGTTGGATTAGGATGAATATGATGCTGGATTAGGATGATGATGATGGATTATGATGAAGATGATGCTGGATTGGGATGAAAATGATACTGGATTACAATGAAGATGATGCTGATTAGGATGAAGATTATGCTGGGTTAGGATAAAGATGATTCTGGTCAGGATGAAGATGATGCTGGGTCGGGATGAAGATTCCCTGTCCCCCCTGAGCTTCCTCCGCATCCTCGGCACCTCCAGCAGCAGCTGGTCAACTGACCTGAGGGACCGGGGGGGGGGGATGGGAAGAGGTAAAGAAGGAGGGGGGGGGGGGGGGGGGGGGGGGGGGCAATGTATTTAAAGTCTAAAAAATAAAAGGATTTCAAAGAACCCTAAAAGCAACAGGCAGCCAGTGCACGGAGGCTAAAACAGGAAAAATATGCTCTCTTCCGTGTGCCCGTCAGCAGACGTGCTGCTGCATTCTGCACCAGCTGCAGACGGGACATAAACTTCTAAGAGAGCCCAAAATACAAAGAATTAGTAATCCAGTAATCCAGTCGTGTTGTAATAAAAGCATGAATCGGTGTCTCAAAGTCCTGTTTAAAAAGAAAATGTTAAGTTCAGGCCAGCTGCTTCAGCTGGAAGAAGCTGGCTTTGATCACTGCACTGATCTGCCTGTCCAGATTAAAATCACTGTCCATGTTCAAACCCAGATTGGTGACAGCAGGCCTAGAGTTCTGCACCAGAGGGCCCCAGTCAACAGGAGGAGCCCCCTGGCACCCCTGGTTAGGATGAAAATGATGCTGGATTAGGATGAAAATGATGCTGGATTAGGATGAAGATGATGCTGGATTAGGTGGATGATGATGCTGGATTAGGATGAAGATGATGCTGGATTAGGATGAAGATGATGCTGAATTGGATGATGATGCTGGATTAGGATGAAGATGATTCTGGGTCAGGATGAAGATGATGCTGGATTAGGATGAAGACGAAGCTTGTTTAGGATGAAGTTTATGCTGGATTAGAATTAAGATGATGCTGGATTAGAAGTTGAAAGATTATGCTGGATTAGGATGAAGATTGATGCTGGATTAGGATGAAGATGAAGCTTGATTAGGATGAAGATTATGCTGGATTAGAATTAAGATGATGCTGGATTAGGAATTAAGATGATGCTGGATTAAGAGGATGAAAATGAAGCTGAATCAGGATGAAGATGATCCTGGATTAGGATGAAGATGATCAACTGATTGTCCTGTCTTCCAGGTGAAGGCGGCGTCTGGGATGAAGGTCGACCTTCTCACTCTGCAGGAGTTAATCTGGAGGTTCTGACAGTCCTGTGTCTCTCTATATCTGTGAGGACCATCGCTGGCGTCCTGCCCCGAGACTCAGACTTCGACTGTCTACAACATTTCTGATGGTCGGATCAATTAGTTTATTTCTTCGATCATGTAGAACGTGATCAGAGTTTATCCCTGATTTCTGCTCCAAGATTATCCAACCAAACTTTCAGAGTTTTCTCATCTGATGATGCGTGACAGGATGCTGTGAAGATGTCCCAAATGTCCTCACTGTGATGATTTTCTCAACCTCGGAGACGTGACCCCACGTTCAGGGAAAAACTTCCACATTCCAAGATTCACAAGTTCTCAGCATTCAGTGAGACGTCAGAGATGTGGGACATCAGAGAGTCCTCCGTCCTGTCCGTCCACGTCAACGTCTCGTCCAGCTGCTTTCATGGACAGATCTGAGGCTTGCTTTTCCTACTGGCCCTGAATGCTGCAGGTTTACCTCCACCACCTGAGTCCAGGTGGAGGCGTTGGTGCGAGACCTGAGAGCAGCATCAGTGTTTGGTCCTGGTCCTGGTCCTAGCTCTGGTCCTGATCCTGCTTTTAGCTCTGGTCCTGGTCCTGGTCCTAGCTCTGGTCCTGGTTGTGGTCATGGCCCTGGTTCTGGTTCTGTTCTAGTTCTAGTTCTGGCTCTGGTCCTGGTTGTGGTTCTAGTTATAGTTCTAGTTTTAGTTCTGGTCCTGTTCTGGTTGTAGTTGTAGTACTAGTTCTAGTTCTTGTTCTGGTTCTAGATTTTTTTTAAGGTTCTGGTCCTGGTCTTGGTCCCAGTTTTAGCAATGGTCCTGATTCTAGTGCTGGTCCAGGTTCTGGTCCTGGTCCTAGTTCTGGCTCTGATATTCACATGTTTCTGACATGAAATTAATGTAATGTAATTAATGTACACCAGAAAAAACTGTTTCCAAGAAACTTTACATTTTTCCAGTAAAGATCCTGATTTATGAGGACACGCCCCCATCTCTGATTAATCAGGACACACCCCATCTCTAAATTAATCAGGACACATTCCATCTCTGATTAATCAGGACATACCCCACATCTCTGACTTATCAGGACACGCCCCGTTTGATTTATCAGAGCACCCCCCTCTGTTTTATCAGGACACACCCCATATCTGATTTCTCAGAACATGCCCCCCATCTCTGATTTATCAGGACACTCCCCATTTCAAATTTATCAGGACACGCCCCCCCCCATCTCTGATTTATCAGGACACACCCCCACATCTGATTTATCAGGACACGCCTCCCATCTCTGATTCATCAGGACAAGCCCCCCCTCCCATCTCTGATTTATCAGGGCACCCCCCTCTCACCTCCTATCAGGACATGCCCACATCTCTGACTTATAAGGACACGCCCCGTCTAATTTATCAGGGCACTTCCCCCTCCCCCATCTCTGATTTATCAAGGCACGCCCGCCTCTCTGATTAATCAGGATGCACGCCCCATTTCTGATTTATATGGACTCACCCCCCATCTGTGATATATGTGGACACACCCTTGTGTCTGATTTATTAGGACACCCCCCACCTCTGATATATCAGCACATGCCCCCCATCTCTGCATTATCAGAGGACACCTCCATCTCTGTTTTATCAGGACACGCCCGCAGGGTCAGAAAATGAGCCGGTCCAGGTCCAATATGAAAGCCGGTCCAGGTCCAGGCTTTGCACTGCTGTTTGAGCGCTGCCTTCACATTCCTCTGAATCAGGAGGAATCCCCTGATGTCCTGTTGCATTTGAACACACCATTGTTTCAGACCTGAGGTCCGGACTGAGTCAGAGACCAGATCCAGGTCTGAAGAACTGCAGAAATCACCTTCCCATCATGGTTGTTGTGAGATCCTCAGACTCAAACTTCTTTCACTGCCTTGTGATGCAAAAACAGACGTTTTGCACTAAAGCGAGAATCTTCGGTCAGATGTCGGTCGGCTGCACTGAAACACGAACCGCTCCGAAGACGATGTAGCATAAAAGCACGTTGCTGTGGACGTAAACTGTCCTTCATCATGATGGAAACTGTGACATGAAAATAAAGCTCCTGCTGTTTACCTGTTTGCTCTCTCTGTTTACTTGTTTTCTCCAGACATAGGCCACTGCCAACACCCAGGTGGAGGAGTTTAGTTGGTCCGTTTCAACCCAGCAGTTTGACCCATGAGTTTTCATTGTGTTCTAAAATCAAACAAACAAAATTTAAAAAAATAAAAACTAGAACCTAAAAACATCACTATCACTACGACACTTCCTGTCCAACTTTCCACCAATCAGAGAGCTTAATTTGACCGTAACGTCCAATCAGGAGCAGCCAAAGATCAACAAGTGAGCAGAAAGTTCTATGTGTGTCTGAAAAGAAGAAAATAATGGTCCTCTATGGCTGGAATAAAGAAAGAAGAGCTTTCTGATGCAGCTGAGTTGGAGTTGGTTTTGTGAGGATAGAAAGTAAATAGTAGCAGAAATAACTAAAATGAGGAAAAATGGAAACATGGAAATAGTTTCTGTTGTGTTTTTGTTTCAATGTCTGAAAGCCAAGATGGAGAGATGATATGTTGATGAGAAAAGGCTTCACTGTTGATCTGGTGGTATTTCTACAAAGTTCTGGTAGGAATACAATCAGGTTCTGGTTGGTCTTTATATCTACTGATACATTCATGTTGCATCATTTCAGCCTCACACACCAGTCAGTTCCTCCCATCCTCGGACCAGCCTCCAGACGGTTTCACCGTGTTCGTGTGCCAACACACTGGACTCAAGGTAATGAGTCATTGAGCAGAACCTGATTGGTTGTTGGATCGTCAGGTGTGCTGGAGCAGGGAAATGTTGGAAACCTTCCGGACGCTGGCCCAGGAGGTCCGGGTTTGGTGGTTTCTGCTCTAGTCTGAGCATTCAACTGTCTGATCTCCCCCCTTTGAGACTGCAGGGGGCGCCACCAGCTGTCCCCAAACCCCTCACACCCTGAAAGAGATGAACAGTTCTGAACCAAATATAAACAACTACAGCTGCTAACATACACTTTAGAACTGTGAATGAATGAATGAATGAATAAATAAAGTTGTTTTAATTATTTATTTGTTAGGAGGAAGATACGTAACTGAATGAATGAATGAATGAATGAATGAATGAATGAATGAATGAATGAATGAATGAATGGATGGATGGATCGATGGATGGATGGATGGATGGATGGATGGATGGATGGATGGATGGATGGATGGATGAATAGATTAGGTTGTTTTTAATAATTTATCTATTTGTTGGGAGAAAAATGACTAAATTAAATAAAATTAACTAACGAACTAATTAAATAAATAAGGTCGTTATCTATCAATCAATCTATCTATCAATCTATCTATCTATCTATCTATCTATCTATCTATCTATCTATCAATCTATCAATCTATCTATCTATCTATCTATCTATCTATCTATCTATCTATCTATCTATCTATCTATCTATCTATCTATCTGTTAGGAGGAAAATGGGCAAATAAATTAGTAAATAAATAAATAAATACCAGGCCAACGAAGAAGTAAAGGGCCGAAGGACTTCCGGGTTAAAGCTGGCGCAGTCGCATTGGCAGTTGTTCGCAGCAGTTAGCGCCATGGCGGCAGTGCGCAGCTTGCGGGTGTCGGTGAAACCGGACAGCGGCTCGGATCGGTCGGAGTCGGACTCCGATTCCGAGTCGGACAGAGATGTCCGCGAGGCGGAACCGATGGAGGTGGAGGAGGGCGAGCTGGAGGCGGAGGACATCTCCGTGAGCCGCTCCCTGAAGGAGCTGCTGCCGGTAGGTCCCGACCAGGCCCCGCCGAGCCGCGGGCTGGCGTCCCCCGCAGCCCGCCGACCGCGGCTCCGAGCCGGGGTGACGGAGCTGGAAGACCTGGGAGGGAGTGGGCGGCGGTCCGGGTTTAACGGCGAACAGCGGTGGTTCGGTTCGCTTAACTGCGGAGGCTGGAGAGCCGGGACCAGGGTCTGGTCCTGATCCTAGACCTGGTCCTGGTCACCTGTTGATGGTTCTCAAGTGTTGTTGTCATGAGTCCGCACGAACCAACCTAAGGGTCTTCCTCCAGAGTCTTCTTCATCTAGTCTGGTTCTGTGTCTGAGGGTCTTTTTCCAGAGTCTTCCTCATCTGGTCTGGTTCTATGTCTGCGGGTCTTCCTCCAGAGTCTTCTGGTCTGGTTCTTCCTCCGGAGTCTTCCTCATCTGGTCTGGTTCTATGTCTGAGGGTCTTTTTCCAGAGTCTTCCTCATCTGGTCTGGTTCTTCCTCCAGAGTCTTCCTCACCTGGTCTTGTTCTGTGTCTGAGGGTCTTCCTCCAGAGTCTTCCTCATCTGGTCTGGTTCTTCCTCCGGAGTCTTCCTCATCTGGTCTGGTTCTATGTCTGAGGGTCTTTTTCCAGCGTCTTCCTCATCTGGTCTGGTTCTTCCTCCGGAGTCTTTCTCATCTGGTCTGGTTCTATGTCTGCGGGTCTTCCTCCAGAGTCTTCCTCTTCTGGTCTGGTTCTTCCACCGGAGTCTTCCTCATCTGGTCTGGTTCTTCCTCACCTGGTCTTGTTCTGTGTCTGAGGGTCTTCCACCGGAGTCTTCCTCATCTGGTCTGGTTCTTCCTCACCTGGTCTGGTTCTATGTCTGAGGGTCTTCCTCCTCTGGCGACAGCGGGCTCCACGGGGGTCGTGGAGGTTCTGGTTCTGACCGTCCCTGTCTGGTTTCTGCAGGACACCAGCCGGAAGTACGAGAACAAAGCTGGAGCCTTCATCACGGGGATCGACGTCAACTCCAAGGTAACCAAGCTGTGGTTGTGTCGTTTACATGTCTGTGTCGTTTACATGCGTGTCGTTTTACATGTCTGTGTCGTTTACATGCTTGTCATTTACATGCTTGTCGTTTACATGTGTGTCGTTTACATGTGTGTCGTTTACATGTCTGTGTCGTTTACATGTCTGTGTCGTTTACATGCTTGTGTCGTTTACATGCTTGTGTCGCTTACATGCTTGTCGTTTACATGTCTGTGTCGTTTACATGTCTGTGTCGTTTACACGTCTGTGTCTTTTACATCCTTGTGTCGTTTACATGTCTGTATTGTTTACATGCTTGTGTCGTTTACATGCTTGTGTCGTTTACATGCTTGTCGTTTACATGTCTGTGTCGTTTACATGTCTGTGTCGTTTACATGTCTGTGTCGTTTACATGCGTGTCGTTTACATGTCTGTGTCGTTTACATGCGTGTCGTTTACATGCTGTGTCGTTTACATGCGTGTCGTTTACATGTCTGTGTCGTTTACATGTCTGTGTCGTTTACATGCGTGTCGTTTACATGTCTGTGTCGTTTACATGCGTGTGTCGTTTACATGCGTGTCGTTTACATGCTTGTGTCGTTTACATGTCTGTGTCGTTTACATGCTTGTCGTTTACATGCTTGTCGTTTACATGCTTGTGTCGTTTACATGCTGTGTCGTTTACATGTCTTGTGTCGTTTACATGCCTGTATTGTTTACATGCTTGTGTCGTTTACATGTCTGTATTGTTTACATGCTTGTGTCGTTTACATGCCTGTGTTGTTAAAGTGCTTGTGTCGTTTACACGTCTGTATCGTTTACATGCTTGTGTCGTTTACATGCTTGTCGTTTACGTGTCTGTTCGTGTTACATGCTTGTGTCATTTATGTGTCGTTTACATGTCTGTGTCTTTACATGTCTGTGTCGTTTACATGCGTGTGTCGTTTACATGTCTGTGTCGTTTACATGTCTTAAGTGTTGTTTACATGTTTGTGTCGTTTACGTGTGCTTGGGTCGTTTACATGTCTGTGTCGTTTACATGTGCTTGGGTCGTTTACATGTCTGTGTCGTTTACACGTCTGTGTCTTTTACATGCTTGTGTCGTTTACATGCTTGTCGTTTACATGTCTGTGTCGTTTACATGTCTGTGTCGTTTACATGCGTGTGTTCTGCTTGTTTACATGCTTGTGTCGCTTACATGCTTGTTTACATGCTTGTGTCTTTTACATGTCTGTGTCGTTTACATGTCTGTGTCGTTTACATGTCTGTGTCGTTTACATGCTTGTGTCGTTTACATGCTTGTGTCTTTTACATGCTTGTCGTTTACATGTCTGTGTTGTTTACGTGTGCTTGGGTCGTTTACATGTCTGTGTTGTTAAAATGCTTGTGTCGTTTACACGCCTGTGTCGTTTACGTGCTTGTCGTCTACATGTCTGTTGTTTACATGCTTGCGTCGTTTACATGCTTGTCGTTTACATGTCTGTGTTGTTACATGCTTGTGTCATTTACGTGCTTGTTTATATGCTTGTGCATGTTTGTGACTTACATGTTTGAGTTGTTGTCTTAACACGTTTGTGTTTTTGTTTGTCGTTTACATATCTGACCTGTCGTTTACATGTTTGAATTGTCAACACGCTTGTGTTGTTTACATGCTTGTGTTGTTTACATGTTTCAGTCATTTACTTGTCTGTCGGCTACATGTTTGAATCGTTAAGATGCTTGTGTTTACATGTTTGTGTTTTCGTTTGTATCGTTTACACGTTTGTGTCGTTTACGTTTGAATCCTCAACATGCTTGTGTCGTTTACATGATTGTGTCGTTTACATGTTTGAATCGTTAACATGCTTGTCGTTTACTCGTTTATGTTTACCAGGAGGCGATTGAGAAGAAAGAAAAGCGAGCAAGGCGGTTTCATTTCCACAGCGAGGAGAGCGTCGGTCAGAGGAACGTCTTCCTGGATAAAGATGCCATGAAGAAAGGTGTTTACCACTTCCTGTTTACATGTTTACCATAGGCTGATAGTTTATTACAGTCTGTTTACATGTTTATTATCAGGGATGGGAAACTCTGTCGTTCGATTCAATGGAATAGTTCTTCCGCCTGCCGAACGATTCCTCTCATTGGTTCTGAAACATCGGACGTATTTGCACGATTTCGTCACGTACGCGTCTCCAACATGGAGACATTTCACTAAAATATGATATAAGCGCGAGTTACACGTTGATCACATCACAGGGAGGAAATGCCTCCAACGTTTGGCCACACAGCAGTTAGTTTGTTAGTTTGACATATAGTCCAATGCGACTTATGTGTTCTTTTCCTCTTCATGATGCATTTTTTGACTGATGCAACTTAAACTCAGGAGCGACTTATAGTCCAGAAAATACAGTACATACATATTTACACACACATAATTATAATTTAATTTCAACATGTTCAGAAGGAGTAAAAAGAAGTCTAACTTATTTAATCCGTCCCCTTTAAGACCTAAAAGATCTCGTATCCTTCACCAAAAGGTAAACATGCTATTTTTTTCTGCACAAAAACTGTTACTGTACAAAAGTTGATCACTGCAGTTGTATTTTATGAGTTATTTTTTAACTGAAGTCAGCTTTAATTAGAAGTTGAAGGCGAAAGGTTGATGCATATTTTAAATGAAAGAGTAACTGCAAACCAAAGCTGTTCTGTATTTCATCATTCAGTGAGAATCGATAAGGAACCGAATCAAAGTGATATCGATAATGAAACCGGAAACTATTCCCATCCCTATTTATTACTGTCTGTTTATTACAGTACAATTATTGTACGGCTGTTTGTTTACATGTTAATTATAGTCTGACTGGGTTTGTTTACATGTTTATTCTGGTCTGTTTACATGTCAGTCTGACTGTGTTTTTTAACCACTGACTTAATGGCGTCCTTCTTCTTCTGTGGTGCTAGCCATCCCCAGACTGCGCATGGAGGCGATCCACGTGACGGGCGTGGACGACATGAGTACGCAGGACGTGTTCGGGTACTTTAAGGAGTACCCGCCCGCCCACATCGAGTGGATCGACGACACTTCCTGTGAGTACTGCATGATGTCACAGCCCATCCAACTGCAGCACCCTCGTTTCTGATTGGTCGGTTCAGAGTCCAGCCTTTTTGGAGATGATTATAAACTTGCCCCTGGTGTTCCGTGGTTGCTGTTGCCATGGTAACCAGGCTCCTCCCAGCCAGTCCAGAAGCCTTTAGGGTGAAATCTGGTTTGTCCCAGAGATCAGGGTGGGTAACTCGGGTGACCGTCTCCTAGGTAACGTGGTGTGGCTGGATGACGACACCTCCATCCGAGCCCTCATCAACACCAGCCGGATGCCTGACCCAGAAGCCGTTGCCACGGAGACCAGCGAGCAGCCCGATGAGCAGAACAAAGGTGAGAGAGCGTCGGCCAACAGCCGGAACTTCTCCGAGCCGCGGTGCATCATGGGTAAACAAGTCTGTCTGTCACAGCTCGGCATGGGCGGGGCTCAGACGATGATGATGATGAAGACGATGAAGAGGAGGAAGGTGAGGTGGATGAAGACGACGAGGAGGTGGTGAAGAAGAGCAGCGACGGAGAGGTGGATCAGCAGGCGAAGGTGGAGGGTGGTCAGGTAGAGCAGTGGTTACCATGGAGACATGAGCCGATGGTGCTGACGGATCCATGACTCAGTGTGTGTGTGTGTGTGTGTGTGTGTGTGTGTGTCAGGTGGAGGACCTGTCTCGGGCGGAGAGGGAGTCTCTGCTGAGTAACGAGCTGAGACCCGCCATCAAACCCTTCAAGGGGAACAAGCTGTTCCTTCGCTTCGCCACACAAGGTGACGCACGCACACGCTCAGTAGGTCTCACCTGAGATCAGCTGACTGACATTCACATCAGAATGAACCCCACAGGAGGCCGACCGGGTCAGAACCAGAACGGACCGAAGGATTTTAAGACTCAGTTTCAGAGTACTTGGTTCTCTGTGCAAAACGTGAACAAACCAGAATCTCAAAAACATGTTTTATTCCCAGTAGAACATAAACATGTTTTATTCCCAGTAGAACATAAACATGTTGTATTCCCAGTAGAACATAAACATGTTGTATTCCCAGTAGAACATAAACATGTTTTATCCCCAGTAGAACGTAAACATGTTTTATTCCCAGTAGAACATAAACATGTTGTATTCCCAGTAGAACGTAAACATGTTGTGTTCCCAGTAGAACGTAAACATGTTGTATTCCCAGTAGAACGTAAACATGTTGTATTCCCAGTAGAACGTAAACATGTTGTATTCCCAGTAGAACGTAAACATGTTTTATTCCCAGTAGAACGTAAACATGTTTTATTCCCAGTAGAACGTAAACATGTTTTATTCCCAGTAGAACGTAAACATGTTTTATTCCCAGTAGAACGTAAACATGTTTTATTCCCAGTAGAACGTAAACATGTTGTATTCCCAGTAGAACGTAAACATGTTGTATTCCCAGTAGAACGTAAACATGTTGTATTCCCAGTAGAACGTAAACATGTTGTATTCCCAGTAGAACGTAAACATGTTTTATTCCCAGTAGAACGTAAACATGTTGTATTCCCAGTAGAACGTAAACATGTTGTATTCCCAGTAGAACGTAAACATGTTGTATTCCCAGTAGAACGTAAACATGTTGTATTCCCAGTAGAACGTAAACATGTTGTATTCCCAGTAGAACGTAAACATGTTGTATTCCCAGTAGAACGTAAACATGTTGTATTCCCAGTAGAACGTAAACATGTTGTATTCCCAGTAGAACGTAAACATGTTGTATTCCCAGTAGAACGTAAACATGTTGTATTCCCAGTAGAACGTAAACATGTTGTATTCCCAGTAGAACGTAAACATGTTGTATTCCCAGTAGAACGTAAACATGTTGTATTCCCAGTAGAACGTAAACATGTTGTATTCCCAGTAGAACGTAAACATGTTGTATTCCCAGTAGAACGTAAACATGTTGTATTCCCAGTAGAACGTAAACATGTTGTATTCCCAGTAGAACGTAAACATGTTGTATTCCCAGTAGAACGTAAACATGTTGTATTCCCAGTAGAACGTAAACATGTTTTATTCCCAGTAGAACATAAACAACATGTTTTATTCCCAGTAGAACGTAAACATGTTTTATTCCCAGTAGAACGTAAACATGTTTTATTCCCAGTAGAACGTAAACATGTTTTATTCCCAGTAGAACGTAAACATGTTGTATTCCCAGTAGAACGTAAACATGTTGTATTCCCAGTAGAACGTAAACATGTTTTATTCCCAGTAGAACATAAACAACATGTTTTATTCCCAGTAGAACGTAAACATGTTGTATTCCCAGTAGAACGTAAACATGTTTTATTCCCAGTAGAACATAAACATGTTGTATTCCCAGTAGAACGTAAACATGTTTTATTCCCAGTAGAACGTAAACATGTTGTATTCCCAGTAGAACGTAAACATGTTTTATTCCCAGTAGAACGTAAACATGTTGTATTCCCAGTAGAACGTAAACATGTTTTATTCCCAGTAGAACATAAACAACATGTTTTATTCCCAGTAGAACGTAAACATGTTGTATTCCCAGTAGAACGTAAACATGTTTTATTCCCAGTAGAACATAAACATGTTGTATTCCCAGTAGAACGTAAACATGTTTTATTCCCAGTAGAACGTAAACATGTTGTATTCCCAGTAGAACGTAAACATGTTTTATTCCCAGTAGAACATAAACATGTTGTATTCCCAGTAGAACGTAAACATGTTTTATTCCCAGTAGAACGTAAACATGTTGTATTCCCAGTAGAACGTAAACATGTTTTATTCCCAGTAGAACGTAAACATGTTGTATTCCCAGTAGAACGTAAACATGTTTTATTCCCAGTAGAACGTAAACATGTTTATTCCCAGTAGAACGTAAACATGTTTTATTCCCAGCAGTGGTGTTTACTGTGTTTTTTTGACCAGAACTGCAGACGTGATGTTTGTTGATGTTGTTTGTTTCCAGATGACAAGAAGGAGCCCGGCGCTGCCCGCCGCAGCAGGTACTACATGAAGTACGGAAACCCAAACTACGGAGGCATGAAGGGGATCCTCAGCAACTCCTGGTGAGCAGCACCCGCGTCCTCTCAGGACCGAATCTGCCGACTCAGACCGAGCCATCAGAATGGGGGATTATCACGCTTCCGTGTTCCGAACTTCCGGTTTGAAACAGTTAGACGGCCCACTTCCGGTCCAGTTCAATGTCCCTGCTTTACTTCGTAGATAACGTGAATAAACGCCAACCCTACTGAAATTTTCACGGATTCCAGACTGAAGTGATACTAAGGAGGAAGTGGATCAAAGCGATTGATTCGTCGCGGTGAAGGGCCGAACTTTATAATAAAACACACGTTTGTTTGTCGCCGGTGGGGCACAACACCGGCACTTCACAGCATGCTAGCATTAGCCAGCTAGCGTTTACTGACGTGCTTAACATTGTGCGTCTTAAAACACACAAACATCTGAAAATCGGGTCTGTACCCCCCGTTTCCAGTGGAACAACTGGGGACTGCCAAGAAAGGAGACGCTTTCAGATGCTTGTGTGTTTTTTTTCAGCCGCACAAAGTTAGGCATGTCATCGAGCTGGCTAATGCTAGCCTGCTAACAGTAGTCCGCCGACTACTACTCTGTTAAACTTTGTTAATCGGATAAACGCCAATGCCAAGTTTTCATTCCAGACTGAAGTGATGCTAAGGAGGAAGTGGATCAAAACGACCGATTCGCCGCGGTGAAGGACCGAACTTAATAATAAAACAGCACACGTTTGTTTGTAGCCGGCAGACTGCGCAGTCGTGTTAGCAGGTTAGCATTAGCCAGCTCGATAACGTGCCTAACTTTGTGCGGCTGAAAACACACAAGCATCTGAAAGCGTCTCCTTTCTTGGCAGTCCTCAGACTTGTTCCACTGGAAACGGGGGGTACAGACCCGATTTTCAGATGTTTGTGTGTTTTAAGACGCACAATGTTAAGCACGTCAGTAAACGCTAGCTGGCTAATGCTAGCATGCTGTGAAGTGCCGGTGTTGTGCCCCACCAGCGACAAACAAACCTGTGTTTTATTATAAAGTTCGGTCCTTCACCGCGGCAAATCGATCGCTTTGATCCACTTCTTCCTTAGTATCACTTCAGTCTAGAATGAAAACTTAAGTATGTTTGGAGTTTATCCGATTTAAACAGTATAACAGAGCAGAAACGGCTGTTGTTAACATGGCCCGGAAGAGGAAGTGCCAAAATCCGGGAACTTCCGGTAAGCGTGATAATCCCCTATTGTGTGATGTGAGAAGAGGTCGTGAACCAGAACTTCTGTCGGTTCAGACTGGATCAGCTGATCTGTTGGTCGTACGTCAGAAATCCGCGTTCCTAGAAGATAAACTGAAGCCGGAATCCTGAGAACCCGTCTGGGTTTCTGTAAGGTCTGAAAATACCAGCAGGAAACGGTAACGAACGTATCAGGGGATCCGGTTTCTAGACATCACTGACGTGGTGGTGAGCCTGCATTGCCCCCCTTTGATGACTTTCCTCGGACCAGTTCACAAAAAACAGTCCGATTCAGTCACTTCAGGCAAGAGACCTGAGACCCTGGCCCCCAGGATACAGGTTCTGCAGACCCTCGCCCCTAGGATACAGGTTTCCCAGACCCTGGCCCCCAGGATACAGGTTCCACAGACCCTCGCCCACAGGATACAGGTTCCGCAGACCCTCGCCCCCAGGATACAGGTTCCACAGACCCTGGCCCCTAGGATACAGGTTCCGCAGACCCTGGCCCCTAGGATACAGGTTCCGCAGACCCTGGCCCCCAGGATACAGGTTCCGCAGACCCTCGCCCCTAGGATACAGGTTTCCCAGACCCTGGCCCCCAGGATACAGGTTCCGCAGACCCTCGCCCCCAGGATACAGGTTCCACAGACCCTGGCCCCTAGGATACAGGTTCTGCAGACCCTGGCCCCTAGGATACAGGTTCCGCAGACCCTCGCCCCCAGGATACAGGTTCCGCAGACCCTCGCCCCCAGGATACAGGTTCCACAGACCCTGGCCCCTAGGATACAGGTTCTGCAGACCCTGGCCCCTAGGATACAGGTTCCGCAGACCCTCGCCCCCAGGATACAGGTTCCGCAGACCCTGGCCCCAGGATACAGGTTCCACAGACCCTGGCCCCCAGGATACAGGTTCCACAGACCCTGGCCCCCAGGATACAGGTTCCACAGACCCTCGCCCCCAGGATCAGGGCTGTACGCTTAGCTTTTTCACTAGGAGCACAAGTGTTCCCAAATGGAAAAAAAAAAAAAACGGATCACAGAAAAAAATTTAGGAGCTCTATGAATTTTCTTAAGTGGCACATTTAACAAATTATATAAAAATGATTATAATTGACCCGGACATTAGCCCCAATGATGCATTGCACAGAGAAACAGAGTTTTTAATACAGACAACTTCCTGGTCTTACAGTTTCTTGTTGTCCAGTCACCTGGCTCACTTGGCTGTGTCCACCCAGCGGTCCACAGTAGGACTTGGTCTGGGTGGGGTCAAGCAGGATCGGGTAGGCTTTGGAATGGATGTTGATTTTATAATGCGTGCACCAAACCGGTGTTAGAGCAAAACCTGTGACCCATGAAAATCTGTGACTGTAGGGGGCGATAACACCGGTTCCCTGATTATTCTTCTGCAGATACTTAAGTGTCAGCAGCAGGTAACCTCTTCATGTAATCTTTGTTATACAGCAATATGGCGAGAAGTTGCAATGTTGTGAACCGCCATAACTGTACCCAGGGACTAATTATTAAATTTTCCCTGCATGGAAGAAAAGCTGCACCAGCCATGCTAACGATGTAACAGAGATGTCTAATGGCATGGATTGCAACTGTAACCAAACATCGCCTTCAATCAGAAAATCTCCCATTATTTTTATATATATATATATATTTAAAAGCCCTTGGACCCTTGGAGTACTCTAAGCTCTGACGCTGCCGGTTTGGTGGTCTCCTGAATGAAAGTCCTCTCGTCCACACCACAGTTAGACAACAGCTGAGTCATGAAGACTGGTGAGCCAAAGGAGGAGAACAGACAAAAGGGAACCACTGCTGTATTCCTTCTGGTCATGACAAGTTTTCCAAAGTTTAGGCGGAAGACAGAACAGTTCATCTCATTGGAGTCTGGTAAGCTAGAGGTCCGCAGACTAAAGCCTGAAGCAGCTCTGGGTGGTTTTAATATCACTGCCTGTAAGCTGAGCTCCGCTAACCGGCAGGTCTGCGGCAGCAGTCTGTACGTCTACGAACATCAGTACGTAATTCTCCAACTCTGTTCTTCTTTGAGCCTCTCATTAGACACACTTCAGTAGGCAACACTCAGAAATCCTCCCCAGAGCCTGACGATGAACAGAACACCTGCAGCAGGTTGATCTGAAATGACCCTCATAAACTAACCGGGACTAACCGCCTTGACTCCCCGTGTTCTACGGCAGGTCCGGTTATATCAAACACTGCGCTCTCCCTCACCATTCTGCAGGCTGGATGCCTTGCTTCTTTAACATTACATTCCTTTCTCGCTGGAGCATTTATTTTATTTTATATTAAATCTCTGGCAATTACTAACATTAGCTTGACTAGCAGTTAGCCTGCCTTCTGTTTACGCTCCAGCGTCTCCGCTCGGATCTTGTTCAGAGATGCCATGCTGCCTCCAAAACGTCCACCTCCCGGTACAGTGATCCAAATTGTGCAAAATTCTCCATGCATGACATGGTCTACGTCGACTAGTGGCTCTAGTGGTCTAGTGGCTCCAGCATAGCTGAACAGCAGCCACACCTGCAGGTGCTGCCAACCCGCTCCACCCTAGACCAGCACCAGCTTAAAGGATAAGTTTGGGTTTTTTTTCAACCTGGACCTTATTTCAAGGAATATATACGAGCATTTACTCACCGGTAAAGTTTCTGCATCACTTTGAGTCCTTCGGAAGATATTACAAAGATATTACGGCTGTACGGCTGATATTACGGGGCGGCTGTAGCTCAGGTGGAAGAGCAGTTGTCTTTCAACCGGAGGGTTGTGGGATCGATTCCAGGCTTCCCCGGACTACATGCCGAAGTGTCCTTGGGCAAGACACTAAACCCCAAGTTGCCTCCCGATGTGCCTATTGGGGTATGGATGTGCATGTGATTGTGTGTGTGACTGGGTGAATGTGATATGTAGTGTAAAGTGCTTTGAGCAGTTAGTATGACTGGAAAAGCTCTATATAAGTACAGTCCATTTACCATTTTACCATTTACAAAGATATTACGAAGAAAAACTAATGACATGGCCTCCTTGTTCACCTGATCTGAACCCCATGGAGAACCTGTGGTCCCTCATCAAATGTGAGATTTACAAGGAGGGAAAACAGTCCACCTCTCTGAACAGTGTCTGGGAGGCTGTGGTTGCTGCTGCACGCAATGTTGATGGTGAACAGATCAAAACACTGACAGGATCCATGGATGGCAGCTTTTGAGTGTCCTTGCAAAGAAAGGTGGCTATATTGGTCACTGATTTGTTTTTGTTTTGTTTTTGAATGTCAGAAATGTATATTTGTGAATGTTGAGCTGTTATATTGGTTTCCCTGGTGAAAATAAATGATTGAAATGGGTATATATTTGTTTATTGTTAAGTTGCCTAATAATTATGTTTGCCTAATAAACCTGATGTCATAGACCACACTCCTTCTCATTACAGAGATGCACATCACCTGATATGCGTAATTGGTTGTAGGCTTTTGGCCTATACAGCTTGGAGTAAGACAACATGCATAAAGAGGATGATGTGGTCAAAATACTCATTTGCCTAATAATTCTGCACTGCCTGTATTTCTTCATGTGGTGATGTGCGTCTACGTGAATCTTCATCCCGTCCTTGTGTGTTCAGGAAGAGGAGGTATCACAACCGCCGCATCCAGAGAGACGTCATCAAGAGCAAGAAGCCTCTGATCGGAGACAGCATGGGACACACTCCACCATACACACACCGACACTCCGGTAAGAACACACACGCCGCTGGCGATCAGCTGATCCAGGAGGAAATGACATCATCAGAGTGTTTGACGTCTTCCTCAGCCGACCTGGTCAACCTTCCCGAGGAGCCCATCAAGGAGGAGGAGGAGGAGGAAGAGGAGGAGCACGGAGACGAGGACATGGACTCAGACGACAGAGTGGTGGAGTACAAGGAGCGTAGCGGGCGCTCGCTGGGGGCGGGGCTTCCCGGCCGGGCCGAGCGGTCCCCGTCTCCGTGGTCCGAGTCGGATGAGATGGACTACGACCTGGAGCTGAAGATGATCTCCACGCCGTCGCCCAAGAAGAGCAAGAAGATGACCATGTACGCCGACGAGATAGAGGGCCACCTGAAGAGCATCAGGTGACGTCACACACGCGGCCAATCAGACGCTTCCTAAACTTCTAGAGGTGGGAAAAAATATCGATACTCTGAAATATCGTGATTTTTTTTCATATGCCCATATCATATTGGTATTTAAAAACAAAGTATCGATCTATTTTACTTAGGGATGAACGATACCATCGGCCCCTTATCTGTACCGGTCTATATTGATCTTAAACTGAGTATCAGACATCGGCAACCCCACACCGATATTGAACCAATGTTTAACCGATATTTAACCGATCAGGCCGCTGTTTCTAAAGTCTAAAAAAAAAAAAAAAAAACTTCTTTTTTACAGGCTTTAAAACTTTTGAAGAGTAGGGGTGGGAAAAAAACATTTAAAAACGCGGCATCGATCTATTTTACTGACGTTATCTTGCGATATTTCATCATTCTGTTATGAAACCTCACAACAATTCACAAAAATTTGGCGATATTTTCATATGCTGATATCATATTGACATTTAAAACCACGGTATCGATCTATTTTACAAACGAAATCTCGCAATATTTTAGCGTTCTGTTACGAAATCTCACGAGAATTCACGAAATTTTGGAGATTGAAGAAAGAAAAAATGCGGAAAGGCATTTTTAAATATGGAATATCGCAAAAATATTGCGATATTCCAGAGTATCAACATTTTTTCCCACCTCTATCTTTCAAACTGTCGGAAACGAATAACAAAACTGCTGTTTGCAATGACTGCTTTTTTTTTTTCAGCTTTAATATCAGTATTGGTTATCGGCCACATGAGTCTTAAAATATCGGTATATCGGCCAAAATTCCAATACTGTGCATCCCTAGTTTAACTGATGAAACTTTGAGATTTCACGACAGTGATAAAATCTCGCAAGATTTCACAAAATTTTGCAATATTTCATAAAACGATGAAATCTCGCGAGGTTTGGTCAGTAAAATAGATCAATACATTTTTAAATATCAATATGATATCTGCATTAGAAAATATTGCGATATTTCAGTGTATTGATATTTTTTCCCACCCTTAAAAACGTCCGTAAAATCAGTCTGTAGCTCATCCACCAGATCCCAGAGATCTGATTGGCTCTGAGCCCCCAAACCACCAATCAGAGTTAAAGATCATGGTCCGGTTCTCCGTGTTCACGCTGTTCTTCCTCCCGTTTCCCACAGGAACCGGATCGGAACGTCGGGACCACAGAGCCGGACCAAGTCCTCGTCCCCCACCAAGGTGATGGACGTGCGGCAGCTGCTGGAGGAGAAGCGGCAGGGAGGCTCCCAGACCAGACGGGCCCCCCCCGCGGCCGGCAGCGGGAAGACAGGTGAGGCTGGGTCCAGGTGTCGCTTCTGATCCCGACCCGGATCTCTCTGACTCTCTCGTGCCGTCCGCAGACGTCCGGCAGCGGCTGGGGAAGAGACGCTACTCCCCGGAGAAGCGGCGCTCCCCCTCCCCCACGACCCCACGAGAGGCGTCTCCCACCAGAGAGCCAATCAGAGACGTGCATCGCAGACTGGGCGTGGCCAGTCAGGACAACAGAAGTGTCTACTCCAACTCGTCCAAAGACAGGAAGTCCGGTACGAAGGTCTTCGTCCTGCAGTAGGATCAGAGATCCAGGCTGTGGACCAAACTGAACATGATGAGGATGTGTAGCGGACAGTGGAACAGATGCTGGTTTCCATGGTGACTGTTGACTACGGCTGCCACAAACGATTATTTTGATAATCGAATAGTCAGCGATTGTTTTAGTGATTAGTCAACCAATCAGATCATACGAAAACTGTAGCATATTTACAGACATTGTCATTTAATCTAATGGAAAAATGTGTCCAAACTTTTGACTGGTAGTGTGTGTTTATTTATGTCAATAAACAATTCTAGATAAGCTGACCAGACAGAAAGACGGACATGCAGCGGAAACGTACAGCGTTTTTGGAGAAAAAACAAAGCTAATAAACAATAAATGGTTAGTAGATCAATCGAGTCATCGTGGCAACCTGACCGCTGACTGTAGTCAGGAACGAGGTTCAGTGTTAATCTACAGGTTCTGATGCTGACTGAGATTAAAGGTTCTCGATTAAAGGTTCTGGATTAAAGGTTATGTTGCTGACTGGGATTAAAGGTTCTAGACTAAAGGTTCTGATGCTGACTGGGATTAAAAGTTCTAGATTAAAGGTTCTGATGCTGGTTGGGATAAAAAGTTCCAGACTAAAGGTTCTGATGGAGACTGGGATTAAAGGTTCTGCTTCTCCCGGTGGGTTTAGATTCAGATAAATCAGGTGTTCTAGAGCACTGCAGCTCTCCAGCTGACATCATGCTTTGATCCCTCTGGTTCACTCATAGACCTGAATCCTGGTTCTGACCCACCGACTAACTCCTGGTTCTGGTTCTGACCTGCAGACTAACTCCTGGTTCTGGTTCTAACCCACAGAGTAACTCCTGGTTCTGGTTCTAACCCACAGACTAACTCCTGGTTCTGGTTCTAACCCACAGACTAACTCCTGGTTCTGGTTCTAACCCACGGACTAACTCCTGGTTTTGGTTCTGACCCGCAGGCGGACTGTGGAGCCGACTCGGCGCCAGCGAGGACGAAAGCGGTGAGCGTGGAGGCGGTGGCCGCTCGGCGGGGCTCTTCTCCTCAGGACGGAAGGAGCGGCGCCGGCGGGGGGATGGGGACGGGGAAGAGGAGGAGGAGGAGGAGGAGGAAGATGACTCCACCCTGCAGAGGATGTGGGGCGCCATGATCAAGCAGAAGCAGGAGCTCCTGACCCACAAGATGAAGAAGAGCCGTCTGGACAACCTGCCATCGCTGCAGATCGAGATCAGCCGGGACAGCAGCGAGGACTCGGACGCCTGAGCGAGGAAGACGAGGAGGAGGAAGGACCGGTCTGGTCTGGACTGGTGGACCGAGTCTCCTCGTGGTTCTGTGTTGGTTCTGGAGCTGCCTTCGTCACATACCAGCAGAAACTCTCCTCCTCCTCGTCTCCTACCATTCCTGGTTACTATGGAGACGCTGAACTCTGAGGAGGACGTCTCTGCCGTCAAACCATTTCCTGTCATCAGACCCAGTCTCCTGGACGTCCTGTCCCCATCTTCTTGGTCTCTTGGACATCCTGTCCCCGCCGTCCGGGTCTCCTGGACCTCCTGTCCCCATGTTCCTGGTCTCCTGGACGTCCTGGTCTCCTGTCCCCATCTTCCTGGTCTCCTGGACTTCCTGTCCCCGTCGTCCTCGGTGAGACGGACGTGGACGCCGCGGTCGTGTTGATGTTTTTTATCCGACATTTTGGGTCCACAGACTGTTACTAGGCAGCTGCTGCTGATGATGATGCTGATTATGATGAGGAGGATGATGATGATGATTAAATCGTGAGGTTTTATCTGCAGTCTGAGTTCTTTGTCCCTGACGCTGGTTTTAACCTGATCCTGGTCTTGCAGGTTCCGCCGTTTCGTTCAGATGTCTCCAAACTGAACCGGGTTTCTATTCTTAATCGTTCTTCGTTCAGGAGGAGGAGGAGTAAATGTTTTATTTTACAGGGACTGTAAATGATCTTCATCCCTGGAGGTCTGTGACAGGGACGTTTTCTTTTAAAGGGGCAGTAGGAATAAAATCAGCTGTAATGGTAGAAAACTTTACTACATCATCAGAAACTTCGCTTCTGATTATTTTACCTAAATAATTCAGTTTTACTCCTTCAGAGTGACCCGTCCACATCTCCTCGCCGTGTCCACTCACGGATGGAAACGTTTGTCTGGGAGAATTCTGGCCACTGATGGCCACCGTACATTCACAACTGTGTGTCAGTCTATTCCCATCTTCTCCACTAGATGTCAGTAATGTTCCGTTAAATACGGAAGTTTTTCCCTGTGAAGGAAAATCCCGTCATTCTGACGTCATCAATGACCTCAGAGCTTCTGGAAATCTTCCTCTGATTGACGACTGATCCAGCATCGCATCGTTTCCTCGGCCAGGACCGGGTCCCCCTGACACACCTGCGGGGGGGGGGACTCTGGGAGTCCGGAGGTCTCTGTTCCAGCAGTTTCGTCTCCGTGGCGACACAACTCTGGTTCATCCCTTAACTTAGAGCCGATTTCTGCCTGAAGACTTCGTAGTTCAGAGTTGTGTGAGAACTGCTGCTGTCCAGCTGAAATAACCGAGTTGGAAGAAATAATCTCTCCTGCTTTCACAGGGTCTCCGCTCTTTTCGAGAAGTTGTTTTTCCAGGACTTTTCCAGCTGCTACAGTACGAGTCAAGCATAGACTAATAAATTCCACCACAAGCTTTTGGAGAAGTGTTGTGCAATTGTAGCTTATATTCTTTTTACAGTGTTGAAGTAAAGATGAAGAAAAGACGAAGCAGAGACAAAACGGTGAAGTTGCGACGTAACGGCAACATGGCAGTGACAAAGCTGCAAAGAAAAGGCGACGTAGTGACAAAGAAATGGTGACATAGCGGCGACAAAACGGCGAAACGGATCACCTGCAGAAACGGTGATGAAATAGCAACGAAGTTGTGATGGAACTGTGACGAAATGTCAACGAAACCGCGATGAAACAGCAACGAAGCTGCGACGAAACTGTGACGAAATGGCAACGAAACCGCGATGAAACTGCAACAAAACAGCGATGAAGCTGCGATGAAATGGTGACGAAACAACGCTGAAACGGTGACGAGGCTTGAGTTAGGCGATGTGTAATTTTTTTCAATCGTCAGTCCAGCAAATGACAATGGGCGATATATTTGCGCAGGAGACGTATGAACTTTTTTTTTTTTTATAGGTGGAACAATGTTAAGTGAATCGGAACACAAAAATGGAGGAACTTGTACCCCCCAAAAATACAAAGTCACCTATCTGGGACTACTCTAGCTTTGAACCGGATGAGAAAGGTAAACCACAAGATGTAACCAAAGTGGTTTGCTGCTTGTGCAGACGTATTGTGCCTGCTAAGGACTCAAACACCATGAACTTGCACGAGCATTTACGTGTTTACCATCTGGTTAACTATGCTACGCTAGCAGGTGCTGCAGCGCCATCAACGACCCCTGGAAAAGCTTTTCACCAGCAGAATATTCAAAGTGCTCTCACTAGAACGGCTAAGTATGAGAAGGAAAGCCTCAGATGGACACAGTGCAATTTGGCTGCCCTTACTAAAAAGAAGTCCAGGTGTGTCTGGCCAGTTACTGAGATCAGACACACTTGGATTAATCAGTTCGTCCAGTAATAAAAGACAGGAAACAAAGGAGCTACCTTAAGTTCAGGAAGTAGTGGAGTTGTGCATAGAGCCCATTAAGAGAAGATAGGCAGTTTACCACTAAATCTGGTAAAAGATGATTGAAGGTGGTTGATTCAGGTGATCTGGTTCCACTAATATGTTGCGTAAAGCTTGATCTGCAGGTAAAATGTACCAATGATCAGGAATCCTGGCAGTTACTTATCATTTTAAGTAGCTTTCCCATGAAGTTGGTCATATGTCCATAGATCAACTTATTTGCATAATGTCACATTCATCAACATCTCTAAGGAACTGTCACCAATCTTCCAGTAAAGTTGAGTTTGTGGGTTCAAATAAAAACGTGTAATGACATAACATACAGCCATTGAGTCTAATTTTGCGATGCCAGCCACCCTCTCCTGGTCTGCCAACAAACCACATACCCCACACTTCTGAAAAGCTCGCAACACCCCTGATTTCCAGTCTTGCCAAATCCATCTAATTCAATGCAGCTGAAGTTCAAGATTGCAAAGAAAGAATTAATGTGTTGGAAAAGATGTTTCTGTCATATGGAAAGAAGTTAATGAGTATAAAGAAAAGGCAAAAGAACATGACCGAAACACGCAGATGGAATTTGAGGATCGAGGGAATGAAAGAGGGCATGGGCGAAGATATCAGAAAAGATGTGATCAGAGTGGTCAGATGGTTTGGAGGACTTTGTGGATATTGTACGTCGGATAGGCAGGAAGGAAGAGGGCAGAAATCGCCAGGTGATCATTCAAAAAGCGCCTACACCAAGATAAAATCTGGAAAAGATCCAAAAATGCGCAAATCTGTGAGGTTGAAAAAATCCACTTTGCTGTGGAATTGGCAAAGGAAGATCGTCTGGAAAGGGAAAAGGTCTGGCTGGAAATTCGAGAGGGGCCCAACTGCAGTCACTATACGTCGCCATATATCCAATCCACGCCGGAAGTCCCAATCGGAAGTTTGTTCTTCATGTAACTTACTAAAATCTAACCCTGACCCTTCTCCTTACCCTAACCACCCAACTACACCATACCCATCTGTTTGCAAGCCGCAGATAGTTACTCTTAGCGGTGTTTACCAAACTTCCACTTGATTCTTCCTGTATGGAGGCGCCCTTGTCGGCCATTGTAACTGCAGGAAGGTACTCTTGCAAGCCAGGAACGCTGGAGAAAGGACCTATTACCGAGGAGCCTTCGGTTATATTAATGGCCGCCGCATCTCTCCGGAGGGTTGAAGAAACTGATTTCCAAACTTAACTTTCTAAACAATTGTGTGAAGAGAGACAATAAGTGATTTTAGACTCATGTAAGAGGAACCTAACACCACTTTTTTTCTTCTCTACTCTGTCTTTGAAACAGAAAAGAAGTTTGTTCGTTTATTTTTTTAATTCAAGTTTGATACCACTTACATCTTTTTTTTCTAAAAAATGTTAAACGCAAGTTTATCTTTTGTAGTTAAATGTAAGAGGACTCAGGGATGATATTAAAAGAAAAGCAATGTTTTTGTTTGGTAAAGAGCTTAAAACTCACTGCACTTCATAGGCTCACTCATGTGACACTGATGCCACCTTCTGGTCAAATCAATGGAGAGAAAAACCTCTGAACTTGATGGGAACCTCACTGATTACAAGTCAGTTAGCGGCTAATAGCACTTTTCTCCTTTTTTTTAAAAGGATCACTTACAGGTTCCTGTAGTATTTACTGAAATTTCACAGTCCTCCAAAGCTTCTGGTTTGAATCTGAATATTACAAAATATCAACTATTCATGATCACCCTCCTGGAAACTTATTTAAAATTCCTGTTAAAAACTAAAAACTAAATTAAATATTTAGGAATCATCATTTCAAAAGATATTAATAAAAGAGAAAATTGAAATTTTGAAAATAATATTTAAAAATCAAAAAAGATTTTAAACAGTTGGCTTCAAAGAGACATATTCTGCTAACCAAAACAGAAGGTCTTTCCTGTTTAATTGTCCCCTCACAGTGCTTATTTGTATTTCATAATTCAAGACAATAAATCAAAATCACTTTAACTACATTTGGAAAAATAAACATAATTACATTATGACTCCAGTGGTGCCCCCACTGGAGGCAAGGAGGGTTAAGTTTCTTGCGCAAGGACACAACTTATGGCTGGGGGATCAGCATGATTGATTTTGAATCAGTGAATGGTACCATCAGATTGAAATGGTTGCAACTGTTTGTAAAGAAATTGAATAATTTGTGGTTTTATCTCCCCAAAGTGATTTTTGATCATTTTGGAAGAATTGAATTTTTGCTGAAATGTTCTGAAATTTCCAAATGATCATTTAGATCGTCAGATTTTCACAAACGGAGGCTTTGACTTACTCTTCTTGTATAATCCGGACACCCTTGTCAATAATTGAAGGATGCCAATTTAAGGACAAAAAATGTAACAACAAATTTTTCAGGACAAATCTCACTAAACAATATTTTCCATATCAATTAAAAAGAAAATATGTCTTTAAGGACCATAACCCACATTCAATACTTTTCCTTCCCAATCCCACCCAAAGCAAAAGAAAATCATTTTAAAATCCTAAATTCCATTTTATTCATCCAATGAATTTTTGCATACTGAATTCAATATTGGTATAAATACCTGCACCGTATGTATGAATGAGGAGTGAATGAATAATGGACCGACTGTGAGCGCTTTGAGTGCCTTGAAAAGCACGATATAAATCTAATCCATTATTATTATGTAACGCTGATATTGAAACAGTTGAGCATCTATTTTATTCATGTAAGAAATCATCAGATTTTTGGATTGACTTTCAGCACTGGTTAACCTGTAAAAAGAAGAATTGTCCTCCATTAACTTTTCAGATAATCAAATTTGGATTACAAACTGAAAACAAAATAACAGATTTTGGAAATAATCTAGTCATTCTGGCAAAATTTTTTATTCACAAATGTCGCTTTTTGAAAACATGCCCTTCTATTGAGGCTTTTAAAAACGAATTGACTTTATCTAAAAGTGCATTAAAACACTGCAAGTCTGCTAAAGCCCACGCTTTATTTGAATATTTGAAGCAACTTTCTGATTGATGCTACGTATGGTTGTGCTTATATTTGAATATATTGGACTCAGAGTTGGATAATTTCTTTCATTTATATACCTGTTATGTAAGATTACGTGATGTTATTATTGTTGTACTGCTCAGTTATCTTCTTTTTTTGTTGTACATTCATTTCTGACTATTTTGACATGCTGTGTTATGTCTACTGTTGATAATAAAGCCTCAAAAAACGTGTGTGTGTGTGTGAGAGAGAGAGAGAGAGAGAGGGGGATGAGAAGAGAGGTGTGCTCTACTGAGATGGATGGATGGATGGATGGATGGATGGATGGATGGATGGATGGATGGATGGATGGATGGATGGATGGATGGATGGATGGATGGACGGACGGACGGACAGATAGAACTGTGTGAAAACGTGTTTGCCCCCTTCCTATTTCTCACTTTGTTGCATGTTTGTCACACTTGAATGTTCCAAACCTCCATGGTACTGCGTGTAAAGTCTTTTCTTTGATGGGAGGGATGATGACCTGATGATGATGATGATGATGATGACCCTCCCGTGGGAGCAGCAATGAGGGAGGTGAACCCGTCCAACTTCTTCCCCCAACCAGAGACAAAGTCAGCAGATGGAAATACTTCCGATATGAAAAGGTCCCTGATTTTTATTTTCATACAGCTTTTACAGAAAATATCGATTATTTAGGATCTAACAGAGTCGGGTAAATGTTGAGCTGTTGCTTCTTGTTACAAATATTCTATATGATGTTGCAGTAAAAGGTACGTTCATCCAAAATAAGTTGTTTGTTGTTTTTTTTTACCCAGACATTAAAAAAAGGGTGTAGTTATACTACCGTGGTATACCATGAAACTTTGATATTATTATTAATATTGAAATTATTGGAGATTATTTTGTTTCCCTACATTTAAAGAAGAGATTTAACTGCTATAATTATTTGTTATAGTTAAAATCCTTTTAACAGAGTGCAAACCTAACTGTGCTGAACATACTGTTGCCACGGTGACAGCGTATCATTATATTATACTGCTGGCCAAATTTTATATTCATAAATGTTGTTTGACAAAATCGCTCCCTGATGAAAAAGCATTTAAAAATGAGTTTGTAATATTTTATCAGTCTTTAATGAAAATCAATGCAGCCCACGCAATAAATCTTTTCTCATTTATTTCCATATATTTCTTTATATTTTATCTTTGATGTTCTGACTATTTCAATGTTTTTGTTTTGTTTTTATTGTTTAGATTCTCTTTCTTGTAGGTTGGTTCATATCCTGGAGCATAATTTTGATGTCTTTGTTTTTTTTCTGTTATACCTTTACGATATATGACCTTTTGTTAAATATAGATACAGTTGTGCTCAAGATTATTGATACCCTCCAATTAAAGAAGGGAAAAAAAATCAGCTGTCAGTGAAATAAGTTGAAACTGACAAAAGTAATAATAAATAAAAATTCTTTGTAAATCATGACACTGATTCTGCATGTGCTTCAACAGAAATATTAAAAACAAACAAACAAAAAATAAAAAAAGTAAACAAGCATGGTGGGGCTCTTGAAGTCAAAAGTTTGAGCAACACTTTGAGGCAATCACTGCAATCAGGTGTTTTCTGTAACGTCCAATCAGACGTCTGCACCTGTTGACATGTTGGTCCACTGTTCATGGGAAAGATGCTCTCATGTGTCTGGGACAGTTTTGTTTTTTTATTATTATTATTCATTATTATTATTATTATTTCCAACCACAATTCAAAAGCAATATTTTATTTCACTAAATTATAATTTTTTGTATATTATTAGTTTCTTTAGTTTCTTGTTATTTGAATTATTATTTTGAATTCAGCTTTTTATCTAATTGGAGGGTTTAATCTTGAGCACGACTGTATCTAATCTTAGAATTTCTTATAATGTTAAATGGTCATTTCATGTTTGTTTATGTTTTGTTTTGTATTTTTTCCATTGTTAAATAAAGAATTTAATTAAAAAAAAAAAAAAAAAACATTGAGGAATCATCAGTCATGTCTGTCAACCCGCCATGTCGGCCTGTATTGGCTTGTAGGTGTAAACACACTATTGTCGACCCTGTAAAAATTTATTCAATATTCATTTTCAGGCAAAATATAATTTTAAAAGAAAATACTGTATATTCATTCTGCACCCCTCCAAACACCTCGTGGAGTTTTTTTTATAGCTTTAAATAAAAATGTTCCATATTCAACCTTTAAGTAAACAAACAAACAAAAAAAGGGCGCTATAATCACTTCAAATTAAACAGTTCAAACATGATTATAACTTGACTGCATGTTCATGAAGCCTGTTTGCTAATTAATAGACTGTGGCTATCAGTTCAGATGTGGCTTCAAAGTAAATCCATAAATATAGATTTCAACTCATTCAATATCATAAAATTAGGTGTGGTGATGAAAGAAAAGCAACTGGAATTTATAATTAACAACATTACCATTTCTACTAAATCTTATTTACATAAGTGTGGAGTCACTAAATTTCCCCCAATATGGTGTGCTGTAAAAAATGAATTAAAATTGTTTTGCAGAAGCTTAAAATTAATCAAAAATGCCCAAGCAGAAAAACTGTATGTTCTAATTTCTAAATATGTTTAAAGATAACATCCTTTTTTTCTTATTATTAAAATACCTCAATGGATTTTAAAAATTGTTATTTCATTTTTGTATTTCTGTTCACTGTATTGTATCCCCCCTCCCCCGTCTACTGTATTAAAGTATTACTGCTTCCCAAATGACCAAAGTTCCTTTTGAAAACATCTGTCTAATTAAAATAGACAATTTATTCTTAGAGAAACACCCTGAAAAACTTTTAAGAGATGTGATTTATGTTGTAATACTTCACACAAACCCTGCACAGTGAATTCTGTTTTCCTTTTTGTATATTTACTATACAAACTGTCTTTATATCACTATTGTAATAATAATCATTTTTATAATAATAATAATAATAATAATAATAATAATGATCATAATTATAATTATGATCATAATAATAATAAAAGCAGGTCTGCTTCTCAAAGCGGCTCCACGCGCTGGCCTCGTTATTGTTGGGTAATCATATTTCTAACCGTTGGTTATGTAATAATAAGCTCACACTGCTTCGCTCTGATTGGTTTCACCATTTGACAGATTTGTTTTCATCCAATCAAACTCACCAGTCCGGCAAAGTCGACCTGAAATCAGCCAATGAGACTGACCTGACGTCACCACTGATATAAAAAACCCCGTTGGCCGTTTCCGGTCTCTAGTTGCAGTCGCCATTTTCTCGTCGTCGAAAACAGGCTGAGAAGAACGAGGGACGGCGGCAGGAAAACAGGCCAAATCCGGAATTAGCGACCGCTGTTCGGAGCGGCAGCGTTAGCTACACGCGTTGATGGACTGCCTGCTCATCAGGGGTCATGGTATTGATCAGGCTCGCATAGGTTCTGGCGGGTCGCTCAGCTCAAAGATGGACGACGGCGCGGCGCGTGAAGACGCCTGTCGAGAGTACCAGTCCTCCCTGGAAGACCTGACGTTCAACAGCAAGCCGCACATCAACATGCTCACCATCCTGGCCGAGGAGAACCTGCAGTTCGCCAAGGATATCGTCGCAATTATTGAAGCTCAAATCAGCAAGGTTTTTATGAATATAGCTTAATTTATCTCACAGTTGCCTTATATGGATGTATGTGGGCTCAACATGGCGCGCGGGCGGCGGTGTGACAGCGGCACGCGCGCTGCGCTGTCTCTGTAAACACACACAAGCCGTTTTTGCTTTAATTAACCTGCGGGTCTATGTAGCGGAGCTCGCGCAGCTTCAACCTGATGTGGTCTGAGTTTATCAGGAGCTCACGCGCTCCGTGTGACGCAAACTCCCAAAGCACGCGCGTTTATAGTCGCCAGATTAAGGTTTTCACACAGTCTGACAGACGTGTCTCTGCTGGTTTAAACTTTATTAGCAGCAGAGAAAGTTGACAAAGCAGTGGTCTAGTTTCCTTACTGAACCAGTTGGACCAGTACACGTGTCCCTAGGTTAGTTAAAATGAATCTACAGGTGAAGGATTTATAGTAGGGATGCACGATAACCTTGTTTTTTTTGTTTTGTTTTTTAAAAAGAACAACAAAAAAACCCCAATAACTTACAGGCCGATATAGATAATTGATAACCGATAAAACACCTGCATACCTAATCATGACATCAATCCAATTAAAACCAAAAAGCCTTCACTTTTTGAATGAAGAAAAATATTATTTTTTTTCTAGTGAAAACATTTTCTAAAAGATATCAAATTAACTTTTCAATATTTCAGATGGACATCAACTTAACTGATAAACAAAGGCTCCTGGAACTGATGCATGCATCAGGATTACAATCGAGTAGTTGGAAAATCTAGATTCAAACATTTATTTTATGTTTACACACACTGAATTTGTAAACATTAATATTGACTGACAGGTCAGACTTGTTTATGTAAACAGAGTGGAGCAAATAATATGTTATCGGAGCAAGTCGTCATGATATCGGACTTAATGGAATCATGTAATAACTTCCTGTTATCGGACCGATAATTATCGTGCACCCCTAATGCCAGCTGATACTGATAATGCCGGCCGATATTCAGGATGGTGTTTGTGCGTTAGTTGCTGTATTTAGGGTTTTATGAAGGTGGTCTGTAAGCAGACACGTGGCCTGCAGCTGAATGTTTTTGTCCCCTCCCATTAAAGAAAAGGCTAAATTCACCACAGTAATCCAAATAACAACAAATGGAATATTAATAAGTAAAATAGAATATCGATTTTTAATTTTTGTTTTAGAAAAAACTGAGGAGCAACATACCCGTTGACAGGTTCAGACGTCTGATTGGACGTTACAGAAAACACCTGATTGCTTTGTTTTGCTCAACATTCTAGTTTAGGAGCCCCATCATGGTTGTTTCAGGGTTCTTGCAGGCTCTCAAAAGTCTAAAATTATGAACTTTAAATAAAAAAATGTCTTAAACATCAAGATTTTCATCCACCGTCTTATATTTGACTTCAGCTAGTCTTGACTTTTTTGCTTTCTAATACATGTTTGCCAAAGGGCGTGGTAACAAGAATTTCACAACTCGATTTCGATTCACTAAGAAGTAGGAAGTCTGTTGTAAATGTTTAAACATTTATTTTCGTGCCCATGTGAACATATGTGGTATGTCAACTCATATATTTGAGTAATAAAAGATCTGAAAATAAAAAAAATATTTGCTATTTTGGTGTTGTATGATCTAATGTGGCCTTTGTCCATACACCATAAATAACACTCACAGCTCCCCCGTTGGTCAGGAGGTGAAACAATTCAGAAGATTTGCGATATTGAATTGCACAGGGAAGTATTCAATATTTCTACCCACCCCTAGTTCGCCACATAGAATACTCTAAATAAAACGCAGCAATCAGAAGTTGCTTCTGTCCGTCTCTGCAAGCGGCTCAGATCACCGTGAGTGTTGGTTCAGGTGATTAAACTACAAATCCCATCATAACTACCGGTCATAAATGGCACGATTAACAGCTATGAGCAGGTGCAGAGTTACACTACCGGTCAAAGGTTTGGAATCACTTTCATGGGAAAGTCTACCTCAAATTTAATAATTTCACAATATTTATTCAAATAAAAAGGAAACAAAAAAATTACTAAATTATTTAGTGAAATGAAATATTGTTTTTGAGTTGTGCTTGAAAAGAATCATAAAAAAAAAAAACATAACACAAAAAAACCCAGGCACATTAGAGCACCTTGCTCATGAACATGCACCAACATACCACAGGTGCAGACATCTGGATGTTACAGAATAAACCTGATTGCAGTGATTGTCTGTGTTGCTCAACAAAATTTCCATGTACAAGCCCCATCATGCTTGATTTTTATTCTTTAAATATTTTATATATGTGTTTATATAATACAGAATTTTATCATTTAATGTTTTATAAACAAATATTTTTATATATTCATAAATATTTTAATGTAATATATAAATGGTTGATATTAAAATATATTTTAATATATCAAAAGTATTTATTTTTTAGATTTTAAAATATATTTTAATAATGTTTTCTTTGTTTTTAATTTTGCTGCTGAAAAACAATCCAAAATCATTGTCATGATTTTCAAAATTTCCTTTTTATTAAGGGCTGGATGATTATGGAAAAAATTATAATCACGATTATTTTGACTGATATTGAAATCTCGATTAATGTACATGATTATTCATTGATTTTGTAAGAAGTGTTTAGTGAACCACCTAAACTCAACTTCAAATATTACTTTAAAAAAAAATAAAACCGGAAATAAATTAGAAACAAGTAAAGGAGTAAAATAAGAATATTGTTTAAAATAATAGAAATAAAAATGAATACTTGGTCTACATGCATTCCTGTTCTATTCTCCTGCAGTTTGCTTCCTATAACTCCAGCAATCTGTTCACTTCAGGATTAATCGTTTTTCTTCAATTACAGTGTTGGGAAAATGCTCCAAACTCTTGACTGGTAGTGTATTTCACAATCATACGTGTGTCTTGGTGAAAAACCCGTTTTGAAGTTTTTTCTGTTTTTCTTATATAAATCTCGTGTCCTACAGTGTTGCTGACGGCCGCAGTGTCATGGTTGATGTATTTAGTGTTGGGAAGGTTATTTTGGTGAAGGAGGTACAGTTTTGATATTAGTTTTAGTTTTAATTGATTTATTCTCCTTTTTTTTTAACGTTTCTGGTAACGTATCATGTTGGTCTTAAATTTAACTCGCGGAAACCTGCAAGAACCCAGTTGTTTTACTTTTTATTTGTTTTCAATATTTCTGTTGAACCACAATTAAAAATCAATGTCATGATTTTCATAAATTATTTTTACTTTTGTTCAGTTTGTTTATTTCACTGACAGATGATTTGTCTCCACATTTAAAGGGAGGGGATGGAAACAGTGTTACTGGTAAACTGTCCAGTTTGGAGATAACGAAGCGCGCATGTGTCTCCACTCTTCTTCTGTGGTGTTTATTTGCAGTTAAAGCTGCTCGTTTTCATTTAGATGTAAGAAAATTCCAGCAGTTGATCTAAAAATAAAAATGTTTTAATATTATTGAAAGTAAAGCGATTGTAACCGTCCCCATCATGGCTGGGGGGGCGGTCAAAGACCGGGTCAGGGTGGGGTCGTCACTAAGCCTCCCCAACTGCCAACGTCTCCTGTCCAGAACTGGACCACATCAGCGTGTGAAGCGGGTTTCTGATTGTTAATAAACACTGTGGGCTTGTTGGGGCCCGGCCCGCCGGGGGGGTCGGCGCCGGGTCGCGGGACCCGCCTGCATGAATTCTCTGGTAAATCTGGATTATTTCTCCTGAAATGTGACTGACTGGTTCCATGTTGATAATAAAAAATGTGAAATGTGCTTTTTGTCATTTTTTATTTCCCAGTGTAATTTCTTGGTCTGTTCTGGTTTTACACCTCCTGACCCGGTCGGGTCCGGGTTCTGACTTAAACGCAGCTGCTGAGTCCAGTTTGCTGACGGGTGTTCTGGGTTTTTATTTTTCTCATTTACGGGAACACGAACTGTCCTCTGATGCTGAGAGAACCGAGGTCTCAGAGATGAAGATGATGATGATGTCGCCTGGGTAACGTACAAAGAGGGTCCAGAGAACCACCCTCTTTGGAGGTAAAGAACTGCTGCAGAGGACTGGAGCGAGTCCTCGCTGGACCGTGGACTCATTTTACTGGTTTTTCCTGCTTTTAGAGGAACGTGGATGTTTTCAGAGACTGGAGGACCCGGTTTTTCTTTTTTCTGGGCGTCAGACTGGCTCTCCGGAGCTCTCCAGGCGCAGTCCTCCGGGACTCAGCTCTCTGGAGCCCCCCAGGCCCGGCCCTCCGGAGCTCTCCAGAGCTCTCTGGAACTTTCCAGGCCCGCCCTGGATGAAGACCTTTCTCTCCTGAACCCTGGCTCAGCGGGCGTTGACGTTGTGAAATGAGATGTGTGTGATGTTGCTTTAACCCTGTTGTTTTCTAAACTTGTCGAGTTTTCTATCGCTCCAGGCCCCCACCACCGAGAAGCTTCCAGTTTTGTACTTAGTGGATTCCATAGTGAAGAATGTGGGAGGAGAGTACCTTGCAGTGTTTGCTAAAAACCTAATCACTTCATTTATATGTGTCTTTGAAAAGGTACAGTTGTCTTTGCTGCTGTTTAGCATTCATGTTGCCCCCCCACCCCGCCCCCCCTGTCTGTTGCTTGCTACTTTAGTCACATGATGCTCTGCTAGCTCGTACTGATACTGATAGAGGCTGGGTGGAGGCTAACTTCATTTTGTGGGTGATAAATGCATAAAAGGCTGAAATGTTTGGAGGGAGGGGGTGGGATGGAGGGGGTGGTTGTGTGCTGCCCCTGCTGCCGCCTGAGCTCTGGACCAAGTCCTGTCCTCTGTTGTAGGTGGACGAAAACACCAGGAAGTCTCTGTTCAAGCTGCGCTCCACGTGGGACGAAGTCTTCCCCCCCAAGAAACTGTACGCGCTGGACGTCCGGGTCAACGCTCTGGACCCGGCCTGGCCCATCAAGCCGCTGCCCCCCACTGTCAACGCCAGCATCCACGTCAACCCCAGGTTCCTGAAGCAGGTAGGCGGGTCTGGGAGCGGGTCGGCCCGCTCGGAAAGGCCGAGTCTGTCAGAGAAACTACACGTTGCCTCTAAATCAGTGCTTCCCAAACTGGGGGGGGGGGGCTGGCTTAGCCAGGCGTAAAAAGTAAACTGCAAAAACTCAAATCTAAGTTTTTTTGTTTTTTTTTCTGGTCAAAATATCTCATCAGACTCAAAATAAGAAAATTGCTTAAAAAGCAACATTTCAGTGAGATAAAGGAACTTGTTTTAAAGCAGCGCATCTCATTTCATGAAATCTGATACAGAAAATTTCACTTTTTTCCATTGGCAGAATTTTTTGCTTATTACGAGTAAAAAAAAAAAAAAATTGGCCATTAAAATAAGTTTTTTTTTTTCTTCCTGTAATAAAAATAAATTTAAATTTAATCTTGATTTTGATTTTAGTGTCAAACTATCTCCAAACTCATATAATCACATTTAAACAATTTATGTGCCATTCTTCTTCACACAATTTCTGAAAGAAAAGAGCGTCTGCTGCACATTTCTTCCCACACGGCTCTGCTGCAACCTACATTCACGAAGGTGTGTTGTGTTTTGCGCAAATTATCAATATTTTTTCTGACAGGGAGGAATGCTGAGTAAACGCATTGCTTAACTAAAAAAAAAAAAAAAGTTTGAATAATTGTGATTTCAATATTGACCTAAATAATCGTGATAATGATTTTTTTTCCATGATCGAACAGCTATACTGGGTAAGATTTGATGACTGAACAAAAAGAATTACCCCAGTGACTTTTTTCATGTGTCATGGTAAATTTTTGGGTGCATATTATCATATAGAGAATTTATCTACATGATTAAAGGTACAGTATGTAACAAAACAAAAAGTCAATGGCAGAAAAATGCTATTCATATTTCAAAACCTTTTCTATTGATGTGTACTTGCCCTACTAGAATAGCTGCTATGTGCTTATTTTCTTAGAGTCATTTGTATCTACTTGGTATGGAGGCTGCCATATTTGTGCCACCATTTTTACTATGGTGTCTCTGAATGGACAAAACAATGTGTGCGTTTTGAGAACCCTCTGAACTTTTAAACTGCTTTACCAGCTTTGTTTAATGGGAGTTAGAGGGGGTAAATAATGCCTTAAAAGACATTCAAAGTAGTTACTCATAGTACAGTCATAACTACGTCTGAGACCACTGGATCCACTCACAGATGAAAACATCTTTATGTCTGGGAGACTTTTGGTCACTAACGGCCACCGTACATTCACAACAGTGCTGGAATATGAAGTCAATACCCATCTTTACCACTAGATGTCAGTAATTCTTACATACTGTACCTTTAACTACTACGGCCGCGAGCAGAACCAGGACCATGTCGGCAGCTGAAGGTTCTGAGTTCTCGTGTGAGTTTGGAGGTTCTGAATGTTCTCCTGCAAGTTCTGATTCTGACCTGACTGTCTTTATAAGAGGAAAACCTGCATATGAAACCTTTAAAAAGTATCTTTCTCCCTCTTGTTCAGTCTGAGGAAGCTTCCTCGCCCCAGCCGGCTCCCGCCCAGCCGGCCCCGGCACCCCCCGTCCACCAGCCGGGCCCCGCCGCGGCCCAGTCCAGTCTGACCCAGGAGCAGCTGATCCGGCAGCAGCTGCTGGCCAAACAGAAGCAGCTGCTGGAGCTTCAGCAGAAGAAGATCGAGCTGGAGCTGGAGCAGACCAAAGCTCAGCTGGTACGAGCGTCAGAGTCCGACGGCTGCTGCACACCAGTGTTTTATGTTTAGTTTTAGTCTAGTCTTTAAACTGTCATTTAGTCTAGTTTTAGTCGACTCACTCAGCATAATCTCTTTTTAGTAATGTAATTCTGTTTATCCCAGTTATGATCGCCTAGTATCGTAGATTGAACCAAATTCTTCTTTTAGTCAAACTCATTTCACAAATCAAACTATATCATATGATGATAAGCTTATAGAAGTTCCCTGACTAAATTAGCCTCCAGTTAGAGCTAATTAACATATATTTTTAATGTGCAAGGTTGTAGATACACAAAAATAATACTCTCTCACACAGATACACGCAAATGACACTCCCACACACAAGCTGGACACACACAAGCTAGATACACACAAGCTAGATACACACTGCACAAACGCGTCCAAACGCCCTTTTAATCAGGTTTTGCATGGTCAGATATGACTTAAAAAGAGCTTACTTAAAGCTGTGCTACTGATTTTAAGATTGACATTTGCATCCCCTTGTTTTAATGGCTGATATGAGTTACAAACAAAACTCACACTAGTAAGTCAAAATGGCCAAAATAAATGTAGGAAATACTATTTGAACCACAGCTCCTTTTATACCCGTATAAAAGGAGGATGCATTATTAGGAAATGCAAGTTTTCACCTTGCTGACATCTGCATCCTGCTTTAACAAGCTGTCACACGTTGGCCTGCAGTTCCCAACATCACACCGGTGATTTAAAACTGTGACAAAAATCTCACATTGTTGCATATTACCAATCTAACATGTCCATATGGAGTAGGCCTCGAACATTACAATATTTCATACACTGTTTGTATTGTCACGACACCGACCTGCTCTGCCAATAACGTTACCAAGCCTTGGTTACCCAGTCCAGGGGCGTCCAGAGGCCGGCACCGTACATACATAAACAACGGCTGTCAGTTGCAAAAGGGGGGAGAGAGCCTACCTGCGGCGTCCTGAGCTCTGGCCCAGTTGATTCACTTCTCGGATCAGTATCCTTGGACATCCGGACTTGTCAACCGGATCTCATCCACCGGCTTTTTGGCCAGCCCTCGCGGCGACTCCCGGCCCGTTCGGTAATTAGTTCATTTATTTGACGCGACAAAACACAATCATAACGATCCACATCGGGGTTATGGAGGAGGGAAAAGGAGTCCTCGCTCCACTTGGCGTCTCACTGCCCCCCCATCAACACACCTGGCTGGCATTTATCAATTGCCACCCGCACCGGACCCCGCCCCCCCTACAGCCTGACAGCCAAAACTCAAGCGAGGGCGGTACCGTGACAGTATGCAGCCAATAACTCTTTCATAACTGCAATATGAGAAATAACCCGGTTTCGCACGGCCATGTAAACACTAGCAAAAACCCGAGTATGCTCATTTTCGGGTTTTAATAACCCGAATATTACCACTGGGTTACTCCTTTTCTAACCCAAATATTTGGTCATGTAATCATGTATCGCAATATCTCCATTGAAAGGAATATTTTATTATGTTCTGCGGATGTTCTCCTTGCAAGGATTCTTGATCTATTGAGTAAACTACAGAGTATTTTGTACCAGTGATCAGACGGTACTCTGCAGAGCTTGCTAGTTAATATATCACCATGGCAACACGCATCCCGAGAGGAGCTGGTGTGCAAACAGTTACTTCGCAGGGCTCCATCACTCATCTGGAAAGCTTTGGTGAAGTAATGACATCGGAAAATTGTCACACCAGTCTGAGTCAGTGAACTTAATCATTCCAACCGTTCCCACCAGTCCTGACTGCGAACCTTCATCCCAAGTGTCCGGGGGCTCTGGTGGAAATGGGAAGCGTGGATGTGTATGGCGCTCATCTCCAGCTCCGCGCTCCATTTCCATCACACATCTCTCCTATGACCCGCAATGGTGTCAAGTACTGCTGGCGGATCAGTACCAGCACAGCAGCGCCAGCAAAGGACTGCTGTCAAACCAGCCGCCTCTCGCGGATCTGCGGTCAAACCAACCAGTGTTATTTCAGCTGTAAACTTGGCTGGATTGACCACAGTCGCTCCGGATGCTTCATTATCCACCATCATCCTGACGTTTTCCGTGTGTCGTGGTTTGGGTCGGGATATTCCAGCTGATCTCAGTTATCATGTATACAGGAGTAACTCTGTCTGCTCACGCATGGAAACGGGTTATTCCTAATCTGTCAGAAACCGGAATATTGACCTTAACCCGAGTTTTTATGGCATGTAAACGTAGTCATTGATGCAAGCTGTGCAAACATTCCGTCTTTCTCTCTCACTGTGGGCCACTTTGGTCTCTGACCTGCAGCATCTTCATCTCTGAGAAGCTGCCACCTGTATGGTGATAATGTGGATATGTGAATCCCAAGTGTGCAAGTGATCTGCTCTGATTTAGTTTTCGCTTGCTACCCATGTTTAGTATAGCCGACTTCTCAAGTGGTTTCTTCTGTCTGGCGCGCACATGGCTGGTTAGCATATTCACACAGTGAGTAATCATCCTGTAGACAGCTCGATCCCTTGATTTGCTAAAGCCAGATCATACCTGACGAAAGACACATTCTGTATGATAGTGAAGTAGGTCTGAGTCACCGTACAGCATCACATCTACCTGCCTTAATGCATGAAGCGAAGCAAAGGAGAGGAAATATGTGGTGGTGGTTGAGTAACGAAAAAATAAAAGGAAGCAACTTACTTTCTAGTGGCTAGTAAGATTTTTCTATTGGCCAAATTCAATTTTTACCCACATTTGGCCAGTTGCCGGGTGTTAATTTAGAGCCCTGGTTTTCTCCCCAACAACGCAGCCATGACTCCAACTCACTCTAACTGCTTTGACCCACCGCATCTAAATAATGAGTTTGAAGAGGGAATTGAGGAAGGGACGTTGCCTGCGTCTGAGCAGGCAAGGAAACAGAAAAATATAAATATAATAATGCAACTAAACATCATAGCGTTACTTCGTCTCATCTCATCTTAGTTAACAAAAATGGAAGGCAGCAAGATGGCTGTTGCAGAGTCCAAAAACGTCCACAAACGTAAATATTTCCTCTGTAGATAAAGTTTTATAATGTCTGACAACCGTCGTATTATCTAGTTTAACGTTATTTTAATGTTTAACGTAATTTTCTCTGTAAAATATGCGTGAAAAAAATGTCTAGTACTATGTTGATGCTACAGTAACGTAAACGCTAGCAGGCTGAAAACCAGCGGTGCTCTGTAGGCAGCCCTGATGATCTACACTGATACATGATCAATAAAAACTTCAGCAACATGGCTGCTGGTCTTCCGTTACATGGAGGTCCTTCATAAATACAACAATTTCTTGTTGCTTGACTGTCAGCCCTCCCCCCTTGTAGCTTCGTTTAAAGTGGCAAGGACCAAGGGGTAGGGGTGAAAGACAGATTGGGCCTAACTCTCCATGGTAACTGATTCCATGTCCCACTACAATCCCAGCTTGTGCAGCTGGACTCGGTTGATCCAGGATGTCCAACGCGTCCCGGTCCGATCTTCTCCTGGTTCTGTGCAGCAGGCCCAGACGGACTCTGTTCTGACTCAGATTCAGGTTTTTTGTGGTTCTGACTGTGTCTCCTGTCTGCAGGCCGGCGGGTTTGTTGTCCCCCCCACCACCACTGTCTCCACCCCACCTCCACCCAGCACGACGCCCAAGCCCGTCACCCAGACCGCCCCTGTGGTCCGACCCTGGATCCCCCCTCAGCCTCCCACCGAGCCCAAGCCGTCCACCAGAGACCCCCGCCTGAACCGTGGCGGCCCCCCACCTGCAGCGCCGCCGGCCGTCAGAAAAGAGGGCTTCCACGCATCTGCAAGTCCGGCTCTCACGCCCGAAAAGAGGCCACCGGAGAAACCCACCCGACCCGACAGAACCAGGATCCCCAGGAAGGATGTTCCGGACGACAAGTCCAAGTCCAAGTCTCTGTCCCCGCTGGCGAAGAACATCCCGAGTAAAACCAAACCGACGGAGGCCGAGGCTCCGAAGTCCGTAGAGGGCACCAAGAAAGACCCCAGGCTGAGGAAACGGGTCCCGGACAGAACCGGAGAGTCCAAAGACGAAGAACTGAAGGAGAAGAAGAGGTTCAGCGAAAAGAAGGAGCGGGACGAATTGGGTCGGCCCGCAGAACCCCCCCGGTCCAACAAGGTCAAGCTGCTGAACGGCTCGGTGGTCAAGCACGACCGCGACGACACGGACGACAAGTTGGACCCTAAGACTGGTGGCAACGCCAGAACCCACGCCAGGAAACGGACTCGCTCGCGGTCCCGCTCGCCCACCGCCTCCCCAAAGAGGAAGGACCGGCGCTCGCCCAAGACCCGGACCCGGAGCAGCTCACCGTCCCCGTCCCACAAGCCCGGCAAACCCCGCCGGGTCCGCGCAGATGACCTGCAGCACGGCAAGCCAGCCCGAGAAGACCGGCCCGGACCCAAGAAGAACCAGTCAGAAGGCCGGAGGTCTAAGAGGCCCGGGGAGGACCGGCACTCAGAGTCCAGAGACTCCCCACGGACTCACGATGGCGCCAAGGAGGCCAAGGAGGCGCCGCATCGCTGGAGGAGCGGCTGGGACAGCAAGCAGTGAGTAGGGTCGTCCTCAGAACCTGACGGGTCTGGACTGGGTCAGAGCCTGGCAGGGATCAGAGCCTGACAGGGATCCGAACCCGACGGGGGTCTGGACCGGGTCAGAGCCCGACAGGGATCTAAGCCGGGTCAGAGCCTGACAGGGACCAGAACCTGACAGGGAACCAAACTTGGTCAGAAATGTGTAAACACCTCATCATAATTTAAATGTCTCTGTTTCAGTCTCAAGTTGGACGAGTCCCACCTGAAGTCTGGTCCTCAGAGACACAAAACGTACAGCACACCGACCCGGCCTGGGACCCCCAGAACCCCCAAACACCGTCTCAGCGTGGACGCCAACCTTCAGATCCCTGACGTCCTCAACTCTGCGTCCAAGAAGGATCTGCTGAGGAGGGTGGGTTCACCTCCTGTAACCATGGTCTTCGTCCTGTTACTGGGGTCTTCCTCTTCTCGTGGTCTTCGTCCTGTAACCGTGGTCTTCCTCCTGTAACCATGGTCTTCGTCCTGTAACCGTGGTCTTCCTCCTCCTCTTCCCCTGCAGGCCAGCAAGCGTCTGGAGAGCGGCGAGATCTCCCAGGAGGACTTCCTGAACATGGCGCACCAGATCAAGCATCTGTTCCAGTACCAGGAAGAGAAGCAGCAGCGCTCGGAGAGCTGGGACAACATGGCTGACTTCCACATGAAGCCCCGCCCCCACATGGACGCGGCGGAGCTGTCATACTACGAGCACAAGTCTAAGCTGAGGAAGACGCAGGTCAACCACCGTGCCGCAGGGGAGGAGCTGGACGAGGAGGACGGCGGCGAGAAGACGGACGGTCGGAACGCTGGACTTCATAAATACAGCCGTCCTGCTCGGGACAGACCAGGTGATCCACTGCCTCCAGACTCCTCTGATCAGTTCTGGACCGGGTTTTGGACCAGGTTCTGATGTGTTTGATGGTTTTCAGGCGAACGCCGGAGCAAGGAGCGTGAGGAGCCCCCACTCGCCCCCATGATCGAGGAGTACAACCACGGCAAGGAGTTCCCCACCCTCAAGGTCCTGCCAGGCCTCCGCTTCAGGAAGAAGGCCGACCCCAGAGAGTCCAGTAAGTCCAAGCAGATCCTCCTGAGGAGTGGACTGGGTCTCACCCAGGCCGGCTTTGTCTACAGAGGTCAGGTTCTGGAGCTGCTGTCAGGATCAGATTATTAGAGCTGCTCCATATGGATGAAATCATTATCACGAATATTTTGATAAATACTGAAATCACGATTATTTCAACAATTATTTTTGTTGAAATTACAGCTAAAACGCTGAAACTGAAAATAGAGATGACAAACATGAACCTCACAGCTGTTTTGCAGCGTATAAAACAAATGAATCAAATAAATATATGTTGAACATTAAATAAATGCAAGAATGTAAAAAAGCTCACGGAACCAAAATAAAAATGTATCCAGCTGTTCTGCAGTTTCTCTAAATGTGAAGACAAAAATAAATATTATTGTTTATATTTGGAAAAAAAAAAATTAAGCCTTAGTGCAG